>JAMKCH010008302.1:0-51890 GCA_023653785.1 Ophioderma brevispina
GGCCCTCTGGAGTCAATAGCGATGGTATGACCCCATGTACATGAGAATGAGACTAAATTGGAACTCAATAACGTTCTCAGCAGGGCTATGGATTTTTTTGGAAAATGGCGCGAAACTTGAATGTCAATGCTTTTTCTCCAAATTTCCTTTCGAACTAAAAGTTCGCAGAACAAAATTGCTTTAATATAATTTCTTCTTTCCGTAGGGTAAAAAATGAATGAATTCAACAAGCGGTTTTGGAGGAATCAATCAGGCATATTATGCCGATTGAGGGATTTTTTTCCATCGAGCTCCACAGGAGCTTGGCAACCTCAAAATCCCAACCGTAGTATCGAACATCGGGCGTCCTTTCCCCCTGCAGTATCTGGTATTTTTGTCCGTGTCATTTAACAATGTCTGTAACACAGACTACACGTTCCCATTACGTTCAATTTAACTTTACTTTGCTTCTTCGCGTTGTTACACAGTGTCCCCCAAATACATCTCGGGTAGCATTTAACAGTACATGATAATGAAATCTTGTTTGACACAACAGAAATAATTGTGGTACTCTTTCTGTACATGTTTGCGTTTAACGGATTAATCAAAATGAACGTGATTCAGATATATAAGAAGCAACTTTTTGACATCCATAAACTGCTAATTACACAAAGCTATGCAGTTCCACCTTGAGGAAAATCACAGTTGCCAGTAAACCTTTCCGCAATTCTCATGATTGTATGACCTTTAAATAAGATTGTCCTCAAGATAATAATAATAATAATAGCAGAAGATTTATATAGCGCCTTATCTATTGGCCTCTACTCCTTCCAACAAATTTCCGCTGATCACTGTGCCCAACCATACCATAATCCATTTAGCATCTTTTCAAGGGATGCAGCAGATCGGATCAGCGCTTTCCCTTATCAGCAAACAATCAACATACATCGAGCTACCACGTGCAGCCGGACCATCTTCCGCAATCGCATGGGTAAATCGGGACAATCAAGCTGTTAATTTCTATGTCCATGGAAATTAACAAGATAGCTGAATCTCACAGGGATCGAACACACGCCTATACGATACGATGCAAGATACGATATCTTGCACTGTTAGGCGGCATAAGGTTAAATGTTTCAGTCCCAATGTTTTGAAAGTGAGGATGAAAGGAGATTTTTTTCCCGTAAAACTGGTATTGTGAGCAATTGCACTCCATTTCGGAACAATTAGGAGGGACTTCTTAAATTTTAAGGTTTGAGGTAGTAAAAACAAAAATCGTTAAAGTACTACCACCAAAAACAGTGATTGCCCCATAACTGATATGCAACTCAAAGGAGTGACCCAATTGGTCATAAATGAGGAGATTTAGTAGGAAAAAAGGTTTTTGGAAAACTAGGGCCAGAGAGTAGAGAGGAGAGAGAGAGAATAGGGCCTAGGAGTACGAGAAAGAAAAAACAAGAGGAGGCATGGAGAAAGGGAGATAAGGGGAGAGTAGAGAGAGAAAAATAATTAAAATCTGTAAACTACTAATTAGGGGGAAAGCTCCAAATAACAAGTTTAATAAGTTCCTCTATTGCAGCTCAATGTCCCAATATTCGAAGAAAAATTCTTGGATTTTTCGACCAAGATCCTGGTTTTTCGGTCAGATATCTAAATTTTCATTTGATATCGAAGATTTTTTTAAAAAAAAAAAAAAAAAACCATGACTTTCATTGAAAATCCACGAATTTCGACCTGAGATGAAACACTGGATTATCAGTTTATAATCCAAGATTTTCTATTTGAACATCCAATTTTTCGCATTTAATGGACACTAGGCTTCGAAAATCTTGGATTTTCATAAGCCAAGTTTTTTGTATTTTAAGTAGCTACCATGTATCAACCTTTGGCTTTAGAGAGACGTAAATAATCGTGGAATAAAATTTTGAGTGAAAAATCTATCTCGTTGCTTTATTTTTTGTATTTCCTGCGCGTGTTTTCTAGTGACCATTAACAAGATGAGTGTAAAACGTATTTCCTTTTCTAATGTTTTCCTTTCATTAAAGATTTGATGAGATCATCATATTGCCATTATGGGACTTCTTGTTATTCTGAAGGTTTCCATATTTACGATTTAGCAATCCATATTAAAAGAGACACTGGGCACATTTGAAAAATATGGCGCCCTCAAGATTTTTTCAAATCGATCTTTTTGCATGGTTGTACAGCTTTTTATACCAAAGCCATCCCCGAAATGATTAAGACCAATAGCTTCCTTATGGGAAACAGAACGATTTGGAATGTTAACCGTCGCCGGCGACGTTAAATTCGAAAATGGCGTTTAACACAAACACCACGCCGTATGCAATGTTTCCCACCTATGCACCACTGTTTGACCGTCTTATAAACCTTTGTGATTTTACTATCAGTGATACGAGTCCAAAAATATCGTGTAATATACACGTTTGTTGATTAAAGTTATGGAACTTAAAAGTTGGGCCTACAAATTACACCTTTATGTCTTTTATCCTCATATCAATGTCCCTATCTGTTTTGGGGTATGTTATTTTTATGTGTAAAATATATCTCTGTTCTTTCCAATGGCCTAGACGATCATTTGAAGAAGCAATTGAGAAATTTCATATTTTGTGAAAATGGTGCCAGTGCCGCGTTAAACACTCTTGAGCGCGGAAAATGGCAAGGACGAGTTCGCGATTTGTCTCTATGTATGGAGGGAAATCCTCTCGGATGCTGCTCTTTTTTGTGATTTTGAGGAGATCTACAAAAATAAATTGGCATGGAATACTGCAGATTGTTTGTATGTTTGCAATAATGGAATAAGATGAATCTATGTAACTCATGGGAATGGTAAAACTCACGAATTTTTTTATCTTTTAACCTCCGAGAGATAGCAATGAATTTATTGTTACTTTCATCACATTTCATACATTTCCACACATATTATTGTTTACCATACACAAGTCATTAAAACATTTTTCCATTATTTTCATATTTTATGTCACGATGAGTAGTTTCATTAAAAAACTGTCATCTCATTTCATAACATGGGTTTGGTATAAATTCAAACATATCTTTGATATTCTCGTATATATTCAATTCATTATTATCACATTAATGCATAAGACTTTCATTTCACGCACGGACTATTCTTCCTATAACATATCATCATCTTTTACAACAAAACACTGTTTATCGGGTCAGTGTTGCCTATACAGAAATATAGTAACTCTGGTCATTTTTTTTAACCTGAAACAGGTCATCTGTGTACTAATTCCAACAAACAAGTTGGAAAAATAGTTCGAACTCATCGAAAACATTCAAATGATTTTCAAACTCAAAACGCCTGATACTGTCTGGGAGCACGTGACCCGGGTCGTCACCCGTAAGTGACCAAACAGATTGCGCTCACGACTTCTAATAAATGTAACGCGAGAATGCCTTCCGCACACCAAACATATACCTCTCCTTGCTCGTTTTATCCGCCATTACGCCAGTAAGGTAAAGAAACGGATTTCGATTACCATATTTAATTAAGGCATATGCTATCTATTATTATTGAAGACAGTACGCAGGTATTGACGAAGACGGCGGTCAATCAATCTCCTCGTTTTTCTTCAATTTCCTGATGTATTGCTTTAGTAAGATGCAAGAGTTTGTAAAGCCAAAATGATGACTGGCGTACGTACGTCGGAGTTCCTGTCTTGAAGCTTTGTCCATCTAAAATAAATATGCTTCTTCACACAGTTGCTGTTTTAACAGAATGTTGGTAACTGTTGTCTCCTGTCCCACAACATCATGTTGTTAGTCGTTGCCTGCATGACTCTTGAGTAGCACTGTTCCTCAAATTAGTTCATTTTGTTACCTTGATCAATTACCCGAGCATTGTCCAGTGATTGTTTTTTGGAATACTTTCCATTTTTAAAGCTTGAATACGATTTGAAATCGTTTTTGTTTAGGTCCTTTGTTCTTGTTACTACTTACTTCGTCTTTGCTATTATCTAAATTTGGTATTCTGTGTATTTTCTTTGATGCGAATATATAGGTCACTAAAACAACGCTGAGGTTTTTGTTTACAAACAAAATAGTATAAAAGCTTGTCATGTTTAAAATTACTTCATTTTGTTAAATTTATATTGTGCGTCATTTTGAAAATTCACTAAACAAATTTGGAAGTGAAATTTATGAAAAAATTTTGGACATTGACCGAATAAAGATGAAATCAACCCTATTAATATGGCAGCCGAGCAACATGTTTAAAACAAGCAATAATAATTTAAAACCCAGTTCAGTCAAATTGGAAGATACTATATAACCCGTACAACTTGCATTAACAATTTTAATTATCTTTTGCCTCATGATCACTGCATCCCTAATATTAAGGTTATAGATGGGCTTATTGGAAGATTTATTTTCTTCATTTAATCTCAGTTTACAGTCATCAACTGCAGTTACCAATTTCCTGATCTTGTTTACATATAGATATAGCGTGCTTTATCTCATTGGGCGGTGATAATAATTAGATTTACCCTTTAAACATTATTACCCCTTTTACAATATTATATTTTAAAGGAGCTTATGATTATAAAGTTGTACATTTTATTCTCGTCAGAGGCAACGTGTTGTACCTTTGGGCAAATCACCCCATATCCGTACCTTGCCTCTGTCCACTCCGGTGTGGCAGGAGATATAGTCCTCCAGGCTCACAGTCCGGGAACAATGGTGAACAATAGGGCAATCGACTCAGTTGACTCTTCACGCAACATTAGTTTCACGCTTTATTCCGTTGTCGTCTATGGAGCCCGGACTATGATACCTGCCGGACTATTTTCACACCGGGTATAAATGGTTATCTCTAATATATGCTGGCAATGTAAACCTACAGACTCGTAGTCGTAGCGTGGCGAATTGCATACAGTAATCTGTATGTTTCAACCCGGCGTCCAGAGCTTTGCCCAATGTTGGTTCAAATTATGTAAACCAACATTGGTTAACTGAAATTTGACCAATGTAGCACATTTTGTGAGTTGTGTTGGGTAATCTTTAACCAATGTTGGGTTGCTGTTTTTCCGATATTTTTTTTCCAATTTGCTCAATAAATTAGACTCTTGACATTAGATCCCCGGGATTAGATCCAACGTTGCTCAACATTTTTGCAGTGTACTATAGTGAGTTTCTTGTTGGCCTAACGCTTCGAAAATGGACACTCCGGACGTGTCACGATCACTATGAGTTACAATATGCTCATCCACCAAGGACACAGTTCAGTGGGTTTGTAATTATACATACATTGACATGAACTTACCTTGTGTGATCTGGGTATCATTATATCATACCCAAAACACCAGGGGGTGTGTTTTCAAAATACATTGGTGAATGAAGGCTACTGTACTGTGCCAAGGGAATTGAGATTTTACTAGCTCATAGTGTGTGTAGCTTGTGGCCCATGAATGTTTATCTAGTATCCTTTATCACCAACAGCAGAGAGCATAGTCGCACAAGTGTTCTAATTTCTTATATACCTATCTAAATCAGGATTGTTTTTTATTAATTCCTTCGGGCACTCCTTTTACCCAACATTTCTACTTCAATCACTTCGTAGTCGATAATGCAAAGTGAACTACTTAAGGTTGAAAGGCAGTAAGTGTTTTATGAGATGTACAGGTCAACTGTGGTTGTTTTTAACGCTCGATTTGTTCTGAATACTGACAAATAGTTAATGCAGAAAATATCACTATAGAGATGGGTCAAAATATCGGCGTGTTTTGTACCGTTTTATATTAGACTTCATCAGTAAAGTCTTGATTTTAGATCCATTAGTGGGCGAAGTACATTGTATTCTTTACTCGATACTGCAATAATACGCATTGTTTCGAATTTCACGGACAACAATCACGATGACTATGGTTGATGAATGCCCACAATAGAACGACCAAAGTGATCTTTTAAGAGTGTTTCTTATGGATAGAAAACCTAAATTTTAATTCAAATACTCGAATCTAGAAGGCATAAGATATTTGAGTTAAACTCTCCCTTTTAAACTTCTTATAATAATAACCGCGGGGATGGGATTTATAATGCGATTGTTTACCTGTGGATCTAAAAGCGCACCATGGCTATTATTATAACGCTGCCATCAGGAAATCGCCAGAATTATGTAGCTACATTTTGTTCTGCTGCCGGTCAATTAGAGCACTGCCACTTCACTCTATTGGGAAGCAATTAACAACAATTTGTCATACATTATTTTGTCATGCAATTTTAAGGAGTGAGTGAAATGTATAAGGCATGAAAATATTTGTGATGATAAAAAAAATAATTGTAAACGCTACAAACATGTAATTAACATTGTTAAACGTTTTCTGGTTGATTTCCTTGAATGATTAAAAAATCAATGTGCATGACAAATTTTAATTCGTCAATAAGGGACATTTCTTGACAAATTAATATATTTAGTGCATCGCTCCATTAAACTCATCAGATACCCGGCAAAAACTGCAAAGAAATTTCGATATTTTTCTTATTACATTAGAGGTACGGGGAAGGGTCAGCCTTATAACGATACTTGTTTCGTTCATAGGACTTCATGCATCGATCTTTAGTTTGTTCGCTTACATAACGTGACGCACGCAGAGTAGTTCATTGGCCATTTGAGTCATAACTAACTCAACTTCATATTTTGCATAGACAAGATAGCTCAATCAGGTAAGCGCTCGACTCAGTGTATGTCCATCCATGCGTATAGGCGTGCGTTCGAGGCCTGTGAGATTCAGCTGTTTGTAATTTCCCTGGACAAGAAACTAACCGCTTATTTGTCCCGATTTACCCATGCGATATTTGTGAAGCTGGTCCCAGCTGCGATGGTTATCTCGATGTTTGTTGGCTGATAAGGGAAAGCGCTGATCCCGATCTGCTGCATTTCCTGCATTCCTTGAAATGATGCTAAATGGTTATGGTATGGTTGGGCCACAGTGATCAGCGGCCATTTGTGAAAGCGCTTAGAGGCCAATAGCATAAGGCGCTAGATAAATCTCTGCTATTATTATTATTATTACAATGTATCTAATGTGTATGTTATATTTACATAGTTCGAAACAATTTGACACCATTTATTAAACAATCCAATGGATTGAAAATTTTCCCCCATTGTGACCTTGAAGACATTTTTCCTTATAACCACAACCGGCAGATGGGCAAATTATACATTTTTTTTAAATCGTTGAAACGTGATGAACATGTTGTATGCTCTTACACATTCTGACGCTTTTAATATTTTGACCCCAGTGTAAATCTTGCCCTATTCTACTATTTTCGGTTGGTAGAGTTTCTTAGATTTTTTGTATGGTTATTCCAAATGTCAAATAATACCAAATACTGTTTAAAAATCTTTGTGCAATGTATATTGGGGTGTGGGCTTACACGTCTATTTAAAAAAATCATTTCTTTTTTGAAATATTCCCCATAAAAATCTAAGTATTTCAATAACATATTTGTTAAAAAATCAAGAAGCGACCTGCCTTGTGTTATAGGGTAGAAATGCTTCTAGAGTAACAAGACAATTATTGCGCCACCTTCCTTTTTTGCGGTGATCGTCAGGTTGGGTTGGTAGTCATTTTCCCTCTAGGGACGTAAGGGATATGAAAAAACATCGATTTGAGCTTAACTTCACACAGTTTATGGACAAGATTATGTATATATATGAAAAAAAGCACGAGTTAAAAAATTGAGGGCGCCATACTTGGGAAATCTCTGAGTCAGCCTTTAAAGGGACACTTAGTGTTTCACAACTTCGTCCCACCTGTCAAATAAAGCTGAGATTTTTATATCATCTACTGTTGGCCTAAGCATAATATGTGTGCCAAGTTGTACGTATAGATTCGATCTACTTTTGAAGAAATTCGTAATTTTGTCGTTTTAACGGACAAAAATGAACTTCACAGTGATTCGACCATTTACTCATCACAACGCGTCCCAGAATCGATTGAAATTTTGAAAAATCTTCTCTTGAGGATATCGAATACACCCTAAACAAATTTAAAGGGCCATTTCGTGATCCACAGCCTCGTCCCCCCGACTTACCTAAAAATTTGAGATTTTTATATCATCTGAACCGTTAGCCTTAGTAATCCACGTGTGTCCAATCTTACGTGCAAATTCGGTCGCATCTGTAAGAAATTCGCAATTTTGTATTTCTGTCCGTAACGGACAGGAACAAGAACTTACAGCACAGTAGCTATGGGATCGCCTGGGAGGAAAACAAGCAATTGTTCATAACACAAAACCGCAAGATCGGGATCAGCTCAAATTTTGAGAATAAGCTTTTCTCACGGATATCGTAGTGATCAATGAATTATAAAACAGAAGGTGTTGAAATCACGAAATGCACCTTTAAAGGTGCTTGCAAACGAGAGATTCATTATAACAGGTGCCCATCAAAAATGTCAAAAGTCTGATTTTTGCACTGGTGTAAAGCTTTCTATCAAAAATATCCCCAGCTGAAAGGATTAAGCTGAGAACTGTTTCTTTGGTACAAAAATATGAAATTTCTCATTTCCCTATAGTAACAAATAGGAAATTCAGCCTATGTTTTCTATTGAAATAATGTTTTTGAAGGCTTGTCCGGAGAAAACACATTTACCCCTGCAGATCACAGCAGCCGACAACATCCCGCCCTGAGCTATTGTTATGAGGTCATTGTCAAATAAGAGTCTCTAAAACAGACGTTAGTAGGCGTCTCACGAAGAACTTTTAGCAGGACACTCAAACATATTATAAATGAGTCTAGGTTTGCCCGCCGGGAACGCTACTCCATTGCGATACACACGTCAAAAATTCTGAAACCACCAACATAGCGAGGCACGACCCGTTAATTACGACGTCACACCATGCATAATACATGTGGTGGGATCTATTCCAACCAATTGCTGCTCGGTTGGGTCGCGGGTATGCATGTACATTCAGTGGCAAAACCCGGGGAAATAGCAATGCGCTGTGGCACGACGTTCGATCGCCCATGTGAAGTGGATGAACAACACGGAATCTCGGAACTAGCAAACTGTTAATGGACAATGTTCATGATGGGCAAATATTTTGTGAAGTGTCATTTTACCTGATGCTATCCCACTGTCAACAGATAAATGACGATGGCAAAAAACATACTCCTAAACCACTGACATTTTCGCTAATATGGACTTAGATCTATTGCCAACCCCAATTGTCCTACGTGTCAGGAAATTATTATAAAAGACAAAGGAAATGTAATTTGAGCTTTTGGCCCAGGGCGAATCTGTTTTGCACTTTCTGTGCTTTGTATAAAGCTATACAAAAGACCCAACCAAGTTAATTATATTAAAGCAGTAGCGCGCTTTTTAGTATGATCTAACAATGTTGTGAAGAAGTTCGTTTGTGAGTCTGTGGAATTGATATTCGGGTTTAATTATAAGGTTTTAAACCAAAAATATGTGACCGGTTGAAGTTTTTCTGTTGACACGGGTTTCGGGTGGTATAAAAGCGAAACCAGTTAGACAAAAAAATTCCTACACGGTCACGATTTTTCTTGGGAATTGCGAAGTATGTCCGTGTTTTGACTGGCAGCAGTGGTGACCTTGATGTTGGGTAATCCATGAACAGCGGGACTTGGGAAGACTTGCTGGCTGCTGTGCCGCAGATGAATGAAATGTCTATGCCAGTTAGCAGACCGTGTTAGGGCTTGTTACCTTGGTGCACTTGCCTTTTTCCCAATCGTGACGTTGGGCTTTGTGCATGTTCAGCCAATAAGTGTCGCCTATTATGTTCATCGATTTGTCAAGAGGCATCAGGTGATCACTACACTGTCAGACTCAGATCGAAAGGGCATAAAAAAATTTTCCCACCCTCCACTCCCTTCTAAATATACGATTTTCACTTACTATAAAAAGGAAGGGGGTGTGTTCCAATATGGGTTTGTCATTTTGCAATTCTTGTTGTTTATCCTTTAGTTGGTTAGATATAATTCTCGGCATTCGGCTTGCACTTTCCAGGCTTGTGCATTAGCTTCAGCTTTTTCGACGCAGGCATCTTATCCAAATTTGCACCCCTTTTTTGCGTCTTGCGGGCTGTTCATTCTTTTTGAATATACGTTACCTGGGTTTGTGCAATTTTATATGAGAATTAAATCAACCAACTGAAGTTAAGAATGTTTATTAATTCAGCCTGGTAATTTTAATTTTACGTAGTTTGTAATTATCAAGCGATTGATACAGTAAATTATCAAAATGTATAATTCAGAGTCCTAGGTAGTGTTACTTACGAAACTTTGGGGTTAGTGTCACCCTATTTTTGTACATTCTAGTTTTATTTAAGTATTTCAAATAACCCATTGCTTAAAGAAATCACGAAGCGGACCTTTGCTTGTGTTTAGGGTGGAAAATTGCTTCTAGATGTAACAAGACAATTATTGCGCCACCTTCCTTTTTTGCGGGGGTGATCGTCAGGTGGTAGCCATTTTCCCGCAGGGACGTAAGGGATATGAAAAAATCGATTTGAGCTTAACTTCACACAGTTTATGGACAGCATTTGTATTATATATGAAAAAAAAGACGGTGTTTTAAAAAAATTGATGGGCGCACATACTTGGAAATCTCGAGTCAGCCTTTAAAGGGACACTTAGTGTTTCACAACTTCATCCCACCTGTCAAATAAAGACTTGAGATTTTTATATCATCTTAATGTGCCTAAGCATATAAGTGTTGATAGGTTTGTACGTATAGATTCGATCTCCTTTTGAAGAAATTCGTTATAATTTGTCTTTTTAAACGCGACAAAAATGAACTTCACAGTGATTCGACCATTACTCATCACACGCGTCCCAGAATCGATTGAAATTTTGAAAAAATCTTCTCTTGAGGATATCGAATCGAATAACCCTCCTAAACAATTAAAAGGCCATTTCGTGAATCCACAGCCCTCGTTCCCCCGACTTACCTAAAAAAATTTGATGGGATTTTTTTATAATCTTGAACTTAGCCTTAGTAATTCACGTGCGTCCAATCTTACGTGCAAATTCGGTCGCATCTGTAAGAAATTAGCAAATTTTGTTATTTACGGTCCGTAAACGCGACAGAACTTACAGACACCGTAGCTATGGAACCGTGGGAAAACAAGCAATTTGTTCATAACACAAAACCGCAAGATCGGGATCAGCTCAAATTTTGAGAATAGCTTTCTCAAGGATATCTTAGTGATCAATGAATTTTAAAACAGAAGGTTGTTGAAATCACGAAATGCACCTTTAAAGGTGCAACAGAGATTTCATATAACGGTGCCCTAAATTAAAAATGTCAAAACGTCTGATTTTTGCCATGGTGTAAAGCTGTCTATCAAAAATGTCCCAAGATGAAAGGATTAAGCTTGAGAATGATGTTTCTTTGGTACAACAAAAAATGAAATTCTCATTTCCTATAGTAACAAATAGGAAAATTTTTTTTAATGTTTTATATGAAATAATGTTTTTGAAGGCTTGTCCGGAGAAAACACATTTACCCTCAGATCACAGCAGCGACAACATCCCGCCTGAGCATGGTATTGAGTGTCATTGTACATAAGAGTCTCTACAACAGACTTTAGTAGGCGTCTCACGAAGAAGAAACTTAATGGACACTCAACAATATTTATAAATAGTCTAGGTTTGCCGCCAGGTACCGCTACTCCATTGCGATACACAAGTCAAAGAATTCTGAAACCACCAACAAATCGAAGCACGACGTGTAATTACGACGTCACACCATGAATTAAACAGGTGGTGTGATCTATTCCAACCAATTACTGCGCGGGTATGATGTACATTCATGTTGGAAACCGGGAAGAAGGAAATAGCATGCTGCGTGCACGAGGTTCCGATCGCCCATGTGAAGTGGATGAACAACACGAAATATCGGAACTAGCAAAACGGTACAATGTCATGGATGGGAAATATTTTGTGAAGAGTGTTAAATTTACCTGTGCATATTCCACTGTCAAACAGCATAAAGAAGAGGAAGTACTAAACCAATGACATTTTCGCAAATGGACTTAGATCTATTGCAACCACAAATTGTACGACGTGTCTCAGGAAAATGATTATTAGAATGAAATGTATAATTTGAGATTTTGGCCCAGGCCGAATCTGTTTGACCTTCGGTGCTTTGTTATAAAGCTATACAAATGACCCAACCAAGGTTAATTAATTAGCAGTTAGCGCGCTTTTGGTATGATCTAACAATGTTGTTAAGAAGTTCGTTTGTGCGTCTGTGGAAATTTGGTAATATTCGGGTTATTATAGGTGTTTTTAAACAAAAATTGTGACCGCGTTTAGAAGTTTCTGGTGAACGTTTAGAGGGTGGTATAAAAGGAACCATTTTAGACAAAAAAAATTCCTACACGGTCATCGATTTTTCTTGGGAAAGCGAAAGTAATGTCTTGTGTTTGAAAATTTTGAAATGGCATCAGTGCGTGACCTATGTGGTGTAATCATGAACAGAGGAGACTTTGGGAAGACTTGGATGGCTGCTGTGCCTGCAGATGAAATGGTCTATGCCAGTTCGGACAGTGTTAGGGCTTGTTTACCTTGGTGCACTTTCCTTTTCCCAATCGTGACGTTGGCTTTGTCATTGTTCAGCAATAAGTGTCGCCTATTATGTTCATCGATTTGTCAAGAAAGTGCATTCAGGTGATCACTAAACTGTCAGACTCCGATCGAATAGGGTCATAAAAAATTTTCCCACCTCCAATCCCTTATAAATATACGATTTTCACGTACTATAAAAGGACGTGGGGTGTTCCAATATGGTTTTTTGTCCTTTTGCAATTCTTGTGTTATTCCTTCGTTGTTAGATATAATTCTCAGGCATTAGATTGCAATTTTGCCTTGTGCATTTTAGCTTCGCTTGTTAGACGCAGGCATCTTCCAAATTTGCACCCCTTTTTTGCGTTGCGGGCTGTTCATCTTTGATCTGACGGTACACGGTGTGCATTTTATATGGAATTAAATCAACCAAAATGAGTTAAGGAATGTTTATTATTCTAGCCTTGTTTAATTTAATTTTTACGTACTTTGTAATTATCAAGCGATTGATACAGTAAATTGATTCAAAGTAATAATGCATGTCCTAGGTAGTGTTACTTACGAAACTTTGGGGTTAGTGTAACCATATTTGGTACATTCTAGGTTATTCTAGTTATTTGACATTAAAAATATTCTGTAAATTATTCCGAAGGCAATTTTCACTGAGGGATTTGCATGGTAATTCATTCAAAAAACATTGTTATACCTAAAGTTAGATTTCTAGAGTTTAAATTTGTTTGTCTGCTAATTTATTCAATTTGCAATTCTTCGAAAGCCAAAATTCTCGCTTACGATAACTTGTGAAGTTCTCCCAAGTTCTAGTTGCAAATATAATGAATCTAATTAAAGTTTCGAACTTCACATTGATGCTTAAAATTCAGCTATCAAAATAATATCACACTTATAATATGATAACGGTTTCAGATATTATCTGTGTGTGATAAGGATGTTGGAATAATTCAGGTCCTAGGTAGTGTCCGCCTGGAAGCTTTGGGGTGAGTGTCACCCAAATTTGTATATGCTATTCAGGTTCTAAGGTTAGTGTCACTTAGGGAACGTGGGGTTAGTGTCACCCAAATTTTGTATTAATCAGGTCTGGGGTTAGTGTCACCTAGGGAAATTGGGGTTAGTGTCACCCAAATTTGTATTTGTTATTCAGTTCCTAGGTAGTGCGCGTGTCACTTAGTGAATTGGGGCTAGTGTCACCCATATTTTGTATAAGCCTCTGTTATTAAAAATTGCACAGGGTAGTGTCATGCGGGAGTAGATTCTAGGGTAGTGTCACCGGGTCCCAACTGCTTGGTATTTCACGTATTTGATCTCTGTATATCAAAATTAAATCTTGCTCTGCGGGCCTCCTAGGTGCCGTACAGTAAAATGTAAGATGTAATACAAGGCAATATTGTAACATGGGTAGATTGGCTAATTAAATCAATTATGATCCTTTTGATGGCTGACACGGGCCGCAAATCTTGTTGGCGCCTTAATATTTTCCTTTGTATGGGGGGGTTGGGGTAATATAAGCATATACAAATCACCTTTCTGTTTTACCTTTAATTATTTAGGTAGCCAAATAAAAAGGTATGGAATCTAATTGAACATTATATAATGGATTGAAAACTGCAAAATAAAAGGCACCCCTGCCGTGGGCAATAGTGACATATTGCATGACTTCAATACAATATATTCATGCTTATTTTGAATTTCTACCGTAGGACAAATTCGATTTTGTAATATAAATCGCCAAGGATAACGTCGTATTGCACAGAGTCCACAAATGCTTTTAATGTTAACTTTGCACACAAAGTTATGGAAACCCTTGTGCATATCGAAATTGACATAATTGTAAACGTCTGCTTTATTTAGTTCATGCATCGATTTTTGTTGCTGTTGGTTTTTTTGTTGTTGTTCTGCATTGTAACATTTTGTAGGCTTTATTTTCTACAAGGTACTCGAGCAAATAATTTTGACAAAGAAGTTATCGATGTGTGCAACCTGTGAATTTAAATGGCACAGGTTTATTTAGTATGTGATGTCCTCACTTCAGCCAACAAAGAAATGGCATTGGAGATGCTACCTAGAAGAAAGAAACGACCTAAGACTACCGCCTTGCCTCAAACGACAAAGTCAGCAATGCCAGAGAAAAACTGAAGTCTGCAGCTAAGAAGCACCATACTAAATCCACCAGAAGCTCCAAGCAGAACCTTGATGCTGCTAAGGCTGCACTCGATGATGCTTACACTGTGGTGCTTGAGGAGCATGTTAAGTCCAAGGCTGAAGCACTCGACACCCTACATCTTGAAAACAAGCATGCTGCTGCCTGGGAGGCCCTGAGGGAGCTGACTGATAACAAGGCTACCCCACCTATAAGAATCAAAGGTGAAACAACTGAAGAGCGCCTTGACACATGGTTTCAGCACTTTAGTTCTCTACTTGGCAAGCCAGTTCAGAATAACACTAATCTTGATGAACCTTTCTTCATCACAAGATAGCAGACACCCTTCCCATCCAGACTGGACCTTTCACTATAGAGGAGTTTCAGATCTGCCTGAAGAAACTGAACAACACCAAGAAACCTGGTCCCGACAACATTCCTGCAGTAATCTGGAAGAATCCACTATTCCATGATCAACTGTTAGAATTTTGTAACAACACCTACATGGGAAACAAACCAGCTGCCTTCTCAACATCATTCATCATTCCTCTACCAAAGAAAGGTGACCTCCAACAACCCCAAAACTACAGAGGAATCACAATGTCACCACTGGCCTCTAAGATCTACAACTCCGTGCTGCTCAACAGAATCACTCCTCACATAGATCCCATTCTCAGGCGGAACCAGAATGGTTTTCGCAAAGGCAGATCAACACTACCCCAGATACTTACCCTCAGAAGGATCATAGAAGAGTTGAGAATTTCCAAGAGAAAAACCATATCTGTGTTTGTAGATTTTTCCAAGGCTTTTGACAGTGTAAACAGGGATGTAATGCTGCATAAAATTATTCTCGCCAACTACGGTGTCCCAGATGAGACTGTCAAGGCAATTGCCATCATGTATGATAACCCATATAGATTTGTGCAGACCATGGATGGGCCCACAAAGGAGTTCCTACTGGAATCCTTCAAGGAGATACTCTTGCTCCATATCTCTTTGTATTCGTGGTTGATTACATCCTCAGACAGAGTCTTGACATCATGAACGACAAAGGACTCACCATCAAACCCAAGCGTTCTAGACGTCACCAAAGTCAGTATCTCACAGACCTTGACTACGCAGATGATCTATATAGCTCTAACAGCTGATCTGATATGTGGTGCACAAGATCTACTAACAGCACTCGAGAATGCTGCAGACAAATTTGGCCTACATCTAAATGCCAGGAAGACGAAATATATGACCGTCAATGAGGAAGATGATCATCAACCTATCTGACTACAGATGGTAGCCAACTCAAAGAGGTCAAGACTTCAAGTATCTAGGATCCTATGTTGCCGACAGCAAGAAAAGGACAAGCCTGGAATGCCTGCAATAAACTACACCACATTATGGCAATCTTGTATCTCCAATTCAACCAATCTGAATTCTTTAGAGCCTGTGTAGAGAGTATCCTTTTTTATGGATCTGAGACCTGGACCATGAAGAAAGAGCTATAGGATAGACTGGATGACACCTACACCAAGCTTCTTATGCTAGTTCAAAACATATCCTGGCGTGAGCACAAGACCAAAGCATCAATATATGGAGATATCTCTCCAATTTCATCTTCTGTTGCCCAACGCCGTGCACGATTTGCTGGTCACTGTCATCGTGCGATTGATCAAGTAGTCTCAGACGTCACATGTTGGAAGTTACCGTGCCAAAAAAGGAGTCGTCGCCCCTTTAACTACATTGATGTGAGTGCTCGAGACATCCAGCAGGATCCATCTGACATCCCCAAATGAGAGAAGTCGTAATTAAGCACACAATACTTATGATTTTGTTTCCAGTGGATAGCTATGCTCCTCCTTTTTCCATTGATACCAAAATAAGTACCAACATACCTAGTGTGTGAAATCCTAAGTTTAGTAGTGTGTTGGAAAAATCACGATATATTGTCTCTTATTTGACAAAACGCAACCCATTCGCAGAACATGCTTTTTGCCCTAGTTGAAGTTAAATCAAAACACGGTTCATGGTCGGAGCAATCAATGCAAACCGTTTGCAGTTTGCTAAATGCTACATGTTTAACCAAAAAATTACAACTCTAAAATGTTACATATCACACTCGAAGTGTATGCATATAATCAATTTGCTATCGTGCCATTCGTTAGGATAATACAATTAATCTTTGTTGAAATAGACGAAGTGCGCACATACATATACTTTGCCAGTTTTTTATTTTTGTTAATTTTGCTAATGTGTACGGAGTCTAAGTTGTCATATTTCATCGTACCCCTCACTTATCTGTGACATCATTTATGTTTGCTGATTTTCATCTTTGTATTTGTTTATTCAGAGTGTGACTATAGTGATTCCGTTTTGACGGGATGTTACATTTGTTACTCAAGTTAAGACCTTTACAAACAACGTCGACGCAATAACCCGCCCCGCAGCCGCGCGCAGTGGCGTAAGCCCATGCATTAACTAAAACGGGGATCCGTCTGCCATACAGTCCACGGTAAGGTTATTTAGACCCGGCTGACTTTGTTTTTCAGTTTGTAGACTTAATGGACCCCTCTTTTTCACATTCCTGTCGGGGACAATTGAAGATTAATTATTAAAGAACAATATTCAGATGTTGAATCTTAAAAGGAATTTTTTAATTATGGGACTAACAGCCAATTTTTGGAAAAAAAAGATTTGATGACGTCACGGCATTGATTGGTTTATTATTTTGCTTCGGGTGCACCCATTCAGGTAAAAATGACGTACGTATCCCTACATTGGCAAAACCCACCGATTATCGTCATCGTAACGTTCGGTTTTTGAATCAGTAGGGAAAGGTAAATTTTTGTACTGTTTAGACATAAAACACGGTGTCTTTTGGAAAACAATAATGCACTCTGAGGCAGGGCCATATTTACAGACCTTGATTTAACATGTCGGATTTATATATATCGGTCGCCCCCCGAAGAGCACTGTACATGATACCTGACACTTGACCTGGTACCTGGGAAAAAAAAAAAAAAACAACGTGACACCAACTATTCATCTCTTTACTGTTTATAACTACAATACGTCAAAGCAACAAGCATTCTGTATCTCCGTTGTTCACAATCGTAATCGATCAGATGTAGACTATAGCTTGGTAGAAAGACTATTTTCAATGTGCATTTGAGGCGTATTAAGACACTTCGAATCAAACACCTATAGATGATATTACTCGCTCTTTCTACCGAACCTGCTTGATAGCTCCGTCTGTTAGAGCGTCGTGCCATGTAATACGAAGGTCGCCGGTTTCGAATCCGGCCACGCGGCACATGGGTTTTCCTTTTTTAACACTATCGTGCGCTTTCCATCTCATGGAAAGATTAATAATATATATATTTTCAATGCAGTTCAAGTCCATAGTGTGGTACTTTTTCAATGACGTACTTACCAGCATCTTGGTACGCTATTGTTCTTCAAGTTGATTTTTTTCACATGTTCACAATTCAAAATCAATGCAAAATACTGCTCCTTAGTGATACATGAAACAGTAATAGTAGCAGTGTCATGTGCACGCTGATTTGAAACATTTAACCTTGCATGCACTAACATTGGGTTCCGAATTTGACACACTCAACTTGGTTTACATCCCGATTTTCAGGTGATGAATTTCAGCTGTGCTTTTATTTGGTTTTTTTTTGTATTGAATGTACCAAAACTCCAGAAACTTCCCCTGCAAAGTATCTCTATCAAACATAATACCCTTGAACTACTCGCCATGGGCTACAGAGCCATTCGCTCTGTAGCCATGCGCACCGATACACTCTACTATCAAAACAGCCCTATTATAATTTTATACACTTCCCCAAAACCATTGCAACCCTGGATAACCGATTAAGGAAACTAGTTTACAAGCTTGACATTCAATTTAGCCAAGCCCTGTTACATAATAATTTTCGACAGGAACAGTTTGTCAGTTCATGTTTAACACAAAAGTACCCTGTGAATTTCCTAGTATATAGGAGTTATAACAACATCGACGACAACACAACAATATTTTCATTTGCAATGTGAAACTGATATGAATTTCACCTGGCACAAAAAGTACGTATCTCGGCATGTTTTTTTCTATCATATTGCCTATTGTGCCAAAGTCAACCATTTTTGACAGTTTTTCTGAAATATACATTTTGGTTTGCCTATGTCTTGCTCTTTCATTTAATACCGTCGCTTGTAAAAAAGCGGTTCAAAAAGGCTGAGATAGAGTGCCCGGAAGACCGCAAACCCCCCAAACCAAAAGTTGCAGTTTTTGGAATTGGATCTTTCAATGGTCACTGTGTGGTACAATAATACGTGTGTAATTGATTTTACACACAGAGGTTTTTCCGACTGAATTGAGCGAGAAAGCCTACTTGCAATATTGTGGTCCGCGTGTTCGTGTCCAGTACACTGCAATGCCCATTGAAAAATCCAAAAACTGCAACTTTTGGTTTTGGGGGTTTGCGTCCTTTCGGCTTCTATCTCAGCCAGTTCTGCACGTTTTTTTACATCCAGGTATTAAATGAAAGAGCAACCTAGACAATACCCTGTATATTTCGAAACTTTCAAAATGGTAGGACTTTGGCACAATATGGATCGAAAAACATGCCGAGATACTTTTTGTGCAGGTGTAAAGAATATATATGGATCCGTGGACTGCATACTCAAAACTCACAAAATAATTTCCTGTATCTAATCATAAAATCAAGCGTAACCCTGTTGCATTTAATTTTATTGAGTGTTTCCCAGTAGTAACCTTCTAAGTTATCACTAATCATTTTATTTTAATTGAGATTACTTCAAACTGTTTGAATCAGTACAACTCTATTTTTTTTTCTAAAAAGATAAAAAAAGTAAAAAAAAACTCTATGATTAATTTTAATTTACATAAAAAAAATAAAAAAAATAATCCCAATTAGTCATCAAGTTTTGGATCATATCATCTAATGGTTGTAGGTATGTGGGGAATCGGGAAGAAAAGAGGGTAAACGAAAAAGGAATAGTTCTGAGGTATTATGGTGCCTTGTTTTACATTGCATTCTTCATCTAGCGGTTTAATTAATCATATAAGTGATACCTTTTATACATGTAGGCCTATCTATATGGGAATGGAACCCTTGAAACCCTGCGTATGAAACTAAAATATTAACCCCCAATACTATCTACCTTACTAATACTATATGAGAACATTTAATTATTTTTCTGTCAATTGGGAATTAAAATGAACTTAGAGGCTTTTTACACTATCCTATCAACATATTGAAGTCAAAAAAACAAATTATATTACTGGCTTGTATGTGTCCTTTTTGGTTTTAGAAATTGCCTTGTTGTTTTAACTTAGAATTATTAACTTAACTGATCGGGTCATGGTTGTAAATTCGAAGTATCATAATTACCCATCAACATGTTTTTCTATTGCGTCTTTGCACAATTTACCGTAACTATGTTATTATATTTGTTTTTTGAACATTTCGCAATTGAAAAAACTTTCAGGTATTTGTGACAATTTTTCAGCCATACAAAATCATTGAATTGAGTAACTTAGTCACAATTACTAAGCGCACTTTTTAGTGGCACGGATATACTGGTAAATCATCTAATTAGGTTTTCAATCCACCATGTGGGAATTAAAAGCCCATATCAATGTTACAAATAATGGCTCCTTGTAGATTTAGTATTGTCAGATGAACTAGAGTGGTAAAATATCCTTATTCACGGTGAAAATGGGTAAAATTACTACTCATTTGGAATTATAATCTAAGGTAATCAATGTTATCTCTAGGTTTATTTGCTACCTTATTATGTCGATAATTTTATTCATAAAGTGCAAATCTTATCTATAAGCTTAACAAAACAACAGCAGTAACAACAACTCTAAACATAAAACAATCAACAATAATAACTATACAATATAACCATTATCAACAACAACAACAATACCAACATAACAAACATAACAACAACAAAAACAACCACATGATAGTATTTACAAAGTGCTCTTACTATAAGACAAGAATCGCAGCTCTTAACATTTCCTAGTGGACAGAAACAACGCACCTTTAGGACAACGTAATCATCAGCAATTTTTAAAAAAAAAAAACCTTAGGCTGGTATTCTCAAAGGGAGTCCTAACTTGACTTGTTTAAACAGGGTTAGTCTACATGAGTCGACTTTTTTTCTTTCCAATATATCTGCAAAGGTGCCGTAATGGATGAAAAAAATCCTCATGGATGGACCATTCCTGCCCATCCATCATGTCCATGAAGAATTTTCTCCCTCATTATAAAATGTAGGGCAAAATAAGTAGAATAAACATGTCCTGATAAAGAGCGGGCCGAAATAGTGTATATATATATATTATATATATATATATCTATATCTATTATATATATATATCCTATCTCTATATAGCATATATCTCTCATCATTCTATATATATAATTGATTTTGATATCAGCAGATCATGAGAGTGGATTTCCTGATATTCACTGAGGACATGAATAGTTTTGCCTGATTGTCACTATTGGTAACCTTTGGCATGCAGCATAATCAGTTCAAAATTTCAAAAAATAAAAAATTTTTTTTCAATAGCAAGATCGTGTTGATCAACCACCATCTGACTGAAGTTTTATTATTGCTTAAGGATAGGTTCTCATCACTGCTCATATAGGTCATTTTGAAAACCCGCCGAAAAACAGTCTTCACCTGTGGGAAAAGGTGTTTTCAGGTGTCATAGATACTGAAATGCATGTTAATCATCAAGTTCAAGCTAAGTTCATATCACAGATTCTCACAGACCAGGACTAGTGACTACTCGTTTACAAACCAGACAATAACACCTGGTCCGTATCCTAAGCTATACTTCATTCAAAGGCATACGACGAAATAGTACAACAACACAAAGACAAACATACACGTTTCCAGCGCACGCACATATTTACACATAATACACCACCGACAAACACGCCTTCTTTACATACCTACTTTATACACAGAAGACTAATACACCACCCCGACACCACACACATAACATAAGACATCCCACACACACAGACACACACACATACATACAACATACATACATACATACCGACATACATACATACTACATACATACATACATCCATACATACATACACTACAACGACATACATACAAAATACAGCCATAATACACCGCGACGTTAAATTCAGCAGACGACGAAAATGTGCGTTTAACACAAGAACACGCACGCCGTATGCCATGTTTTCCCACGCTATGCATGCACACTTTTTGTTCGGTCGAGTATAACCTTTGTGGTTTTAATATCAGTGGGTACGAGTCAAAAAATATTCATGTAATATAAATATTTGTTGATTAAAGTATGGAAAACTTACAAAGGTGGCCTACAAATTACCTGGATGTCTTTATCCTCAAATCAATGTCCCATCTGTTTGAGGGTATGTTATTTTATGGTAAAAATAGATCTCGTGCTTCCAATGGCCTAGACTATCATTTGAGAGCAAATTGAAGACATCCATATTTTGTGAAAATGTGCCAGTGCGAGTTAAGGACGTCTTAGTATTATCATAAGTTCTTGGGGTTCTGAAATTTAACACGTTTTATTTCTCAGTACTGACATATATTTGTACAGTACAGCAGAGGCATATTGCTTGCATTATCTTGGGATTGATTCAAAACACCCAATTTGCATTAAAACGTCAAATTTGAGGAAAAAATGACAAAGATTTGTGTGGTTTTAAAAAAAATATGACCCAAAATTTTATCTCTGGTATAGCTAGGGGTCCCTTTTTAGGCAAAAATTGGACTATAGATGCGGTCATACTTTCCAGATACTAAGCCCAAACTGAGAACCCGGGATTTTGCAGTATAGTCCCAAATATGATTAAAGCCAAGTTCAATCCACCGACTCTACTTCAAAATGGGCTTAGAAAAGAAAACGCTTATTTTTCATTATCGACACATACACACGAAACAGTTATTTCGTGTCAATTTTGGTCACCTTTCTTGAGGTAATCATTACCAGAGGCGGAAATTTAAGACTATTATATTGAAGGACAGGATGTGATAGGGGTTGATGTGTCAGGTGAATTATGTCGTGTTTCGGTCAGTATTATGGTTAGAATTAATTACATACTTTCAAAAATTTCTTTAGAAAGTGCTTTAAAGCGGGCACTGGCACATTTCACACCCAAATATGAAAATTCTTCAATTTGATTGCAAATGATAGTGTGGACCCGTGGAAGAATAGAGATAAGTTTACGTAGAAATATAAAATACCCCAAAACAGATAGAGACCCATTAATCATTAATAAGAGGCTAAAATTCATCTAGGTAAATTGTAGGCAACTTAGGTGCTTGTTACGATTTAAGGGTATGGTGTTCTCTACTTGAATGAGAGCCTGGCACTTGCACCATACACCCCATCAAGTACAGTGGGAACAAACTTGCGGTTTTGAGAGCCAATAATGCATGTTGCAAAAACATATTCATTACCGTGCTATTTGATGGTTAACCACTAAACGCGGTTTTTTGTTTATATATGGGAATGACTGATGAATTTGGGGATCAAATTTCAGGACGAACAATGAGAAAAATGCGGACTGTCATCTGATATCATAATCGGTACTATTCGGGTAAATCAAGGGGTCCACAAAAGAAGATCGGAACAAGCACCTTTAAGGTTTTGCGTAACTTTAATCAACAAATAAGTCTATTAAATGCATATCATAGACTCGTAATCATTTGATATTAAAACCACAAAGGTCACAGACCGTGCAAACAGGTTAATGCCATGGGAATCAGACTTCGAGCGTGTGTTTTCTTGTGCTAAACGCCATTTCTGTCGTTGCTGAATAATGTCGTCGGCGACCATTTAATTATAAACATCGTTCTGTGTACCCATAAGGGCGCTGATTTGGTCTTAAAATTTCAGGTGATTCATAAGGTATATAAAGCTTTTAAACATGCCACAACCCTATCACTTTTGAAAAATCTCGAGTGCCCACTATTTTTCAAATGTGTCATGTCTCTTTAAAGTTAACGAACAATTTAATTTATTTGTTACAATTTAGAGGAGCAAGCCCTCAGCGGTACCCAGCACCAGCAACGGATTAACAACTATACTATTTAGTTAAGTTTCATAGAAATATATAGCTGGGGACAGGTATGGGGACCGGGGTCTGTTTATGGGACCGGACGGTTAACCTCCCCTCCGAATGTACGAAAAATTCGTATGGCTCATTTGCCCAAAATACCAGGTGCGAACTGAGCCGTAGCATCCGAAGCAGTCGATCGATGGGGAAAATTCCCAAGTCGTCTCGATTCGTAAGTTATCTTGGAGTTTGTTCAAATTCACGTACGAGCTTGAAGAAATGCGCGAGTAGAGCGCGAAAAGTTACCGAATTACTTTAATTATGACCAAATTTAGATTGAAATTGGTCAAAATTCCCTGAAGAAGAGGAATGAATGCATATTACGGTCCATATAGTCCAGCTTTTCGAGCCAGAGAGCCTCCCCGGTCGGTACGCCACTACTACACTGCAAGTTGCGGTAAGTTGCGGTAAGTTGCAGTGCTCGAATTACGGTCTCTGTCCAGTATACTGCATTGCGGTACTGCAACCGAGTTAAATTTATTTTAACTGCAGCTGCAACAGGTTACGTTGAGTTGCTGCAGCAAGTGATCGATATATCGGCACTGCACTGCACAGTGCAGCGAGGTATGAACGAACCTTAACACTAAAGAGGATATCCTATAGACAAAAGTTAGTCTAATCGATGTCTGAATAATTTTTCGGTCAACCTGCAGACAAATAGAAGCTATTAGATTCTTGTAAATTGTTCATTTCAGCTTAACTACTATCTCTAAAGATAGCAAAACCACTGCATTTGGTGGATAGCGTTATTAACTTGCTTTCATGGGCGACTGTAAGCTACTCCATACATGTTCCACTCTCGCCCTAATCGTCAATATTAATCACAGTTTAAAATTCGAACAGTGATGTGAGTGACCGCAAAGTTTCCAGTTGATCTGTTCGGTCGCTGACTCAGTTGTCCCCGGTAGTCACTTCGTGTTATATACATATTAATCTATAAACGATAAGAGACTATAATACTCCTGGAACCAGCGGAGTGTTTGCTTCAGTTTCATGGGCGGGTTATGATACCGGCGAATTGTTTTGAAACCACCACCTACTGCTCCCAGCCTACAGGTTTGGTATAGTCTGGTATAGGCTGTAGTGGGTTCGTGTAGACAAGTCGCACGTAAATGGTCTTATTTAATTGTTAGCTATTGTTCGAGTGCACACACGTCCACCGATCATCGAGCAAATTTAAGGATGTATATTGTTTGTTAGTGTTAATTTCTGGAGTTCCAAAAGGTAAGATTTATAGTATTGACATGAAAATATTACTTCTCCGAAGTTCATTTTTGGTAATGAATTTGAGGTACATCAATGTTGAGTATCCAGTTAGCGTTTAGAAACATATCGTGGACGGCTATGTATACCTCAATCACTTTCTTATTGTTTATCATGACGTTATCTAGATATGTTACTCTACACCATTTATGCGAGGATTTAGAAAGAAAAAATCATATTTAGACTACAAGGCTGAAATAATTATATTACCAACAGCATTTTTGACTTTGTACTTAATCATAATAAATAACATGCTTCCAATTTTGACAAACCAAATTACCATACAATGTATTTTGACTAAAAACCTGTTGGGTTGGAATTATTTACCACTTCCAACAATTAGTTGGTGTTCAAGAGACAACTTTTTTTCTTCAAAATTCATTGACCCGCAACTTTCATGCATGTATTAACAGGCCAACAACTTTAAGAAGTATGTGTTGATCCGTGCCACAAAATATGATATGACGGTATTCTGGTGAGAAACATATCAAAGCACTTTCTCACACTGAAAGCTATGTAATAACTAAATGCTATACCTTGATTTGTGAACGAAGTGTTTGTGTTTGCATATTGACTTGTCACTGAGCCTAAGTAGAATTAGTTCACAAAAGAACTTGACAATGCATGACCTTAAAGGTGCAACGAGAGATTTCACATAACAGGTGTCCCTAAAAAATGTGAAAAATCTAATTTTTGCACTAATGTAAAGCTTTCTATCAGAAATGTCCCCATGTGAAAGGAGTAAGCTGAAAAATATTTCTTTGTTACAAAAATTGTGCAATTTCTAATTTCGTATAGGAGCAAATACAAAATTCAGCCTATGTTTTATATGGAAATTAAGCGAATGAAAATCTCATTTTGTTTTCACTTTCAAGGCATTTCTGTAACCAAAGACAAGGTAAGAAATCTATTGGGGTCTTATCTATATGAAATCACTACATATGACACAATATATGGGTGCCCCAAAATCTCTCGTTGCACCTTTAATATTCGACGAGAATTTCGAATGACAAATAGACTGGATTCAGCGGATTTTGTTTACATATTAAAAATAACACAAACTTCATACTGTACAAGAAATAGAAAGTGTACAAAAGTAATTTCTTTTCTTGGGAACTTATCATGGTCCGATTTTATGTCGTCTTCTCCCTCATATGGAAGCATAAAACCAAACTAAAAAACAAATGATTATATATTTTGAGTTCGACCCAGCTGTTTGCATATGTGTACTAAATTGGCCCATAGGAGCTCATAGGACAGTGTGTGTTAATGTGTTCGACCACATTTAGGGACGATTTTGTTCATAACATCAAAACCAAACATTCACTGAGGTAACAGAAAAATATGAACTTTCTGCTAATACCAAATGGAGTAAAATGGGGGACGAGGTTGTCGATCACCAACCTTTTAACAGTAATTGACTGCTAACACAAAAAATACACAACGATTGACAAGCCATTTTGACCTTTCGATGATCTCTGTACCTGAGCTCCTGTCGTTTTGCCAGAGGAGATTCCATAAAATAAGCCATAATAAGCATAGAATGATATCGGAAACCACTATTACTTTCTATGCGCAATTACAACTATTCGTATTCGAGGTACCCCACATTGAAGCGTAGGTGTACCACGCGCCACGTTTGGTCAAGGGATTTTTTTTTCGCTTGATTTCCCGTTTGCTGACCTATTAGCCGGGAAGCCTACACAAATAATTGAATTTCGTTCACACATTCCTGATATTTACAGAACCAAATCTTTGGAAAGCATCGCTGTCATGTCAGCCAATGATCCCATATTGTTTGTGTACAATTGTACGTGCTTTCACCCAAAGTTCCATCATTTGATTTTCTTTTACATTCTGTCACTCAATGCCCAATAACCAAGCCCAATAAAAAAAAGTACTGGTACTTTTAAAAATAATCTTGTAACTTTCACACAAAGACCCCACTTCATTATTGAGTGAGTATCACGCTTCCCCAATAATATACCATTTTTTGGCAACATTTTTGCTCAATACTGCAAGTCATCCAGCGACCCCACATTTTGACATTTTGTTCTCATCGAATGTCCCCGAATTTGAAAGTGTCAGCCTTACACCTATATCAATTAATATAAAATTTGAGTCACCCTGGAATCGACACACAAATACATGAAATGAACTGGGAGCTTCCAAGGTTTATTTGTCCATCCAAATAAACCATTAAGAAAGAGAAATTGTATACCTGTAAAACCACTTCCAGCAAGTATACAACCCTACTGAGATTTGAACTAGGGACCAATGGATCCCGAAGCAGGATCACTATAGCCACTGAACCATGACTGTTTATAGGGTAAATGTTACTCTGGCGTGTTAGCCGGAAAATTCTTCAAAATCGGTAAAAACGGTTATCCATATACTTAAGGCCAAGGGAATTTGATTCTTAGTTTGCTGTTGGAGCGCGCATCAGATTTGCGACTGTGGCAAATATTTCATTATTTTGTGAAAAAATTGTTTTTTTTTTCAAAACTTGATAACAAAAACAATTTTTCAGTTGCTCAAAATATTCAAGCATTCCTTCCTGTTCATTTTAAGCAGTTAACATAGGAGGGGTGTTACAGCATCATAAATAATGAATTTCCTCCAGATTTTTGTCCCGCTTGTCATATTTACTGGGTGCAAAAATGCTTGAACTAATTTTTATATTTTTGAAGAAATAAACCTGCAAATAACCCTGTTTTGTTAATTAGGCACTTGGAATTTTGTTTTATGTAATAAATATAAGGTTAATAGTGTATTCAAGATGCCTTTAGATGTAATAATGAAATGACAGTAAATAATGAAATGACAGTAAATAATGAATAATGAAATCGGACCTCGTCACCATTTAAAAATCTCCAACAGGAAACTAAGAATCAAATTCCATTGGCATAAAGGTATATATTTGTGATTTTAGCGTATGTCAAACAGAATTTTTCAGTGTGTTATAATTTATTTATAATTTAATTTATCAGAGATTAATTACACAATTCTATTTTTTTGCAGAAATAATCGGTCTGCACGTAGATTAGACATACAATTAGTACTTAGAACAGAGGCTGAAATGATATTAAAATCTCACTTTTTAAAAGGCACGTTGATGAACGAGGCTATTATGGATCCTTTAAATGGCTTAAAATTCCAACGCATTTCTTTCAAACTTTCGCAAAGTATGGTTAACAAGACGAGTCCTTAAAAAGGACAATCTTCTGCATTTTAGTGCACAATTTGTGAAATGAAACAACAAATTGAGTTTGTAACACTATATTGCAATGAATACTATGGAAGGCATCAATCATAATGATCAACCTTTATTGTGAAACAAAAGACATTCAGTTTCATGTTACTTTTTCTGATACATCTGGTATTATTTTGAAGTAGAAATCACATTGCATGGATCACCAAGCTTCAGGTTACCATACTTCCCTTTTGAAGGGAACTTCTTATCTAGTGCAAAGGCCAAATCACTATTGTGTAGTAATATCTGTCATACATTGCTGTACAAAAGTTGTGCCTGTTTACCACACATGAAATATTAGTCTGCTTAATGAAATAGTTCCATGCTATCAGTGTTAAAATACACATACAAACAATGTAATTCTGTACCACAATTCTATATTATAACATTGGAAGTATTATTTTGGATATAAATTGGGTATAGAAGTCATTCTACAGTTTAATTTGTCAAGCAAAATTTTGCAATCTGACCCAACCAATCAGAAAAACTGTTACATAGCTACCTTTAGGTTAGGACTAGTCTCATTTAGTGCAAGCAGGGAATGTCACTATCACTAGTGGTGCAAGTAGGGTATGTATATCACTGACCATAGCCATGCATGGAAATATGAGACTCTTGAACTCAACTGCCAGTATCAGTAACAGCTGAGAAGTGTAAACAATGAATGGGCTGTATAAACACAATAAGAACTGAGTACCACTGCATGAGGGTTTGGTCAATTCAGGATTAATCTTCTGCCTGGCAGAAGAAAAAAGAACTAAGAAATGTGAATTTGCAAGTTATCTTTAAGCCCTAGAGCGAAATCATGTAATTTTATGTTATCGCTATTGTTGTATTTACTGATATGGTAAGTAAAGGTAAAGGGGACGGACCTGTGTACACAGGAACGGAGTGCCCATCTCTCTTTCGAAGCGATTGGGCCAGACTCCACCATATAACGTTGCTGTAGGGGGATCGCTACACCTCCTCTACAGCGAGTCTGTTACCTTCCCAACATTGAATAATGCCGGTACCCATTTATACACCTGGGTAGAGAGGAGTAATTGAGGTAAAGCGCCTTACTCAAGGGCGAAACACATTGGCCTCAGTGGGGCTCGAACTCACAACATTTGGTGTGCGGGTCAGGCGCTTTATCCACTGGACCATATGTGCCCTCAATACTGATATGACAATAAATTTAAAATCAAAATGTAATAAACGATAGCGGATAACAGCGAAGAAAGATTTAAAAGTAAGTCTTATGAGGAATACATGATTAATACCGAGTTTGAAAAAAAGTGATCAGTACTTCCATGCTAACTGCCATCCCCCCAAAAAACCCCAACACATCCTTGTTGTTCTACGTATGTTACAATACGAGAGTTTCAATAAGCCAGAGAGGGTGTTTGTTACCGGATTAGTTCCCCAGGATTTGTTCCTGTTTTGAGGATTCGGTATCCGTTGAATGTATTTACGTAAGAGCACGGACTATCTAAGTTTAGCTGAGGAACTGAAGCTAACGGATACAGCCTAGTCATTATTATCTTCAAAGGTTATGAAGTGAAAGGATATTTTGAATTCGATAGCATGTGTGCACCATCAACTCAAATACACAAATGTGACCCTATCTAGAAAATCAAAAACCAATGTCGGCAATTGCGACAATTTAATGATCATTAATATGTGTTCCAGTAGTAAAGATTTCGAATGCTGTAGCATTCGTGTCTCTGTCATTGCATACCTAGAGGTGCAACTACAGATCTCAAGGCATCCATATATTGTGCCATATATAGTGACTTCATATAGATTAGACACGCAATAGATTTCTTATATTGTATTTGGCTATAGAAATGTCTTAAAGTGAAAACAAAAGGCGATTTTATAGGTTGCTCATTTTTCAAGGATGAATTTCGTATTTGCTCCCATACTAAATTAGAAATTTCATACTTTTTGTACCAAAGAAATAATTCTCAGCTTAATCCTTTGAGATGGGGATATTTTTATGGAAAGCTTTATATCAATGCAAAATTAGGTTTCGCAATATTTTTAGGGACACCTGACATATGAAATCTCTCGTTGCACCTGTAATTGAAAAGTTACTATAAGCCATTACAGGGCAACTTTTTTACACTCTTAAAAACACGATTTTTAAAATATGATCTTATGTGAATTTCTAGTCAGATTGGACCAGGAAAATCTGGTATATTTGGCCAAGAAAATTATTTTTAGAACCAAAACATTATTTTAGACCAACGAGTTAATCGTCCAGACTTTTGGAAAAGCTTTGTGAAGGAGGCCCTTATTATTTGTTATTTTCCAATTATTTTTTTTTCAAGATAGCCGCCATGTCTAAGATGGCCGCCATAAAATGTTTTAAAATGGTTTTATGGTGCAGTTGAAGTTATCTAAGGTACAATGTAGATCACCAAATGATTTATATCATACTGTCCAAAAGTTAAGTTGCCAATATCACAAAAAGTATTTTGCAGCTTGAGTGACAAGTGAATAGTAAATTTGTTAATACACTTATATAGAAAAATGCAACGGGCTGTTGCATTAAATTGATTGAGTTGAGTTGAGATGGCTTAATTGAGTTGAGTTAATGAAAGAGAAAGTAATGTTAACTTGGCCGAGTTGAGTTGGGGTTACTATATAATTGATATCTTGAATTGACTCATTTGAGTCATCCCAACTCAACTCAATCTAGCGAATATACAACTTCTGTTGCATTATTTCTATGAGTGAATAATAAAAAAAGGTGCGACGTCCAAAATCGGAGCGGGCGGGGACGATCAACTCGTTTATTTTTTTTTTACTTAGACTTATGACCTTTATGCACAACTATGCATAAAAATATTTGTAATTGACCGTTTCAACTGACAGGTTGTGTAATTTAGTCAGTAACTTTTGAGATGGCTCTCTGCGCACATTTGACAAGCCAGGTAAATAGCCTCTGACCAAGACCAAGTTTGTTTGGACTAATAGGAAAACCATTTTCATACTCATTCTTCCGAATATGGTCATAAAAATGTGTAATTTTGAAATTTGAGATAAAATTTAACTCTGTGGGATTAGGGTCGTTTGCCCAGCGAAAAAGCTCGGAAAGGGGGAAGTGATTTCAGCACCTTCTGTTTTATTCATTGATCAATAGATTTCCTTGAGAAAAGCTTATTCTAAAAATGTGAGCTGATCCCGGTCTTGCGGTTTTGTGTTATGAGCAATTGCTCGTTTCCCACGGTCCCATAGGCTACTGTGCTGTAATTTCTGTCCGTTTACGGACAGAAAATACAAAATTGCGAATTTCTTACAGATGCGACCGAATTTGCACTTAAGATTGGGCACACGTGGATTACTAAGGCTAACGGTTCAGATGATATAAAAAACTCAACATTTTTAAGGTAAGTCGGGGGGACGAGGCTGTAGATCACGAAATGCCCCTTTAAGTGTTCACTTCAGGACACACATGTGAGCTTATGGGTACAGCATCAACAGGGAGGGAGAGAGAGAGAATTCGTGTTTCTGAATAATGGGCAAACAATGCGTGTACTTTCACCTAGACAACTGGAATGTGGTCAGAATGTGCTGAGTAAAGAAATTTTAACACAAATATTTGATGGCACAATTTTGCTTTTGTTGTGCCAGAGTTTTGGTTAACTTTTCATGGAAATCCCTGAATCTAAAACATGCAGTTTGCCACGTGGGCACTCCGATCTTGGAAGCCACGCGTACGCGTATGTAAGGCTGTTAAGACCTTCGTTTTCAGCATCGTTGTCACCCAAAGACCCCATTTTTTTAAATTTCACCCAAAGACCCCACATTTTGTGAACATTTTACCACTGTTACCCAAAGAGCCCTATTTTAGGAGAAATTTTCACCCAAAGACCTCTATTTTTTAGAAAATTTGGCAAAAATCTCCCCAAAGACCCCATTTTTTCGAAAATTTTGCAAATTCGTCACTCGGAAAGCCCATAATTTTGCGGCAATTTGGCTGTCTCTCACCCAAAGACCCCTATGTTTTCAGTCCTTTGTCGGCGAATGCCCCTGGGTTTGGAAGCGCGAGACTTACACTCATATCGATTCCATATGTGAGTGCCCCCCGGGACGTAGGTCCCATACAGTCTAATAGCGATTTTATTTGGAATTCGGAATTTTTGTTTTTTATTTGGATTTTTGATTTGTTTTGTTTTTGTTTTGATGTTTATTTTTAATGTTGTTGTTGTTTGATTTTCTTATTTAGGATTATTAGTCTTCTTTGAAAGAGTAATCAGCTAATCTATATTATTAAAACGCAACTTTGCATGGGGAGCGCCACGGATTGGGAATTTAATTGCGTTTCCTCCTTTTTTCCCCCCCCCGCGTAGCACACGCCAGTCCTCGCCCAATCAAAACTCGCTTTCACAGCGAGCCGTGCGCAAGTTATTTAAACACTTTGCGATTTGCCATACGGACCAAGTATGTTATGCAATAGGGACTCCATGGTGATAGCACAACCATGATCGTGGTGTGAACTGGGTGTGGCGTAACGCATCGTCTGCATGTCACGGCGCGCGAGTATGATTCGCGTGATCGTCTGTTACGCCTGTGTACGCATCCCCGTCTGTACGCCTCACTGGAAGAGAACGGTTACAGAGGTCGACTGAGAAGAGAGGGGAGGGAGAGTAGAGGGGTAAAAGGGGAGATGATAGGTGGTCAGGAGAGTAACACGGAATGAGAGAAAAAGTTAGTGTAGAGGGAAAGGTTGAGGATATAGAAGAGAGGGGAGAGATGAATGGCTCATTCAGAGCGAGAGAAAGGGAGAAACAAGAGAAAAGAAGAATGGGCAGATATTGAGGAGAAGGAGAGAGAGAGGGGGAAGCCGATGCATGAGAGGAAAAAGAGAAAAAGGAATAGAAAATTGAAGTAAACAAAACAAACCGGGCAAAAAGCAGAGAAGGAAAAAAAGAAAGGAAACAGCGAGAGCAGAGGTAAAAAATGTAATTTTTAAGGGTCTTTTGGGGGACGCGGATGAGAGAGAGGAAAAAGTACTTGTAGAGGGGGAAAATGTGGAGGCATATAAATGATATAGAAAGATGAGAGAGAGGGAGAGAGGTAATACAGAAAGCGAGAGGAGAGATGGTTGAGGGAGACGGATGAGAAAGAAACGTAATTTGTAGAGGGGAAATGTTGAGGGATACGAGAAAAAGAAAGAACACTGGAATTAGGAGGAACAGAGGAGGGCCTAAACGCAGGTTGACGGGACTCTGAGTTTTAGGAATTGTAGAAAACATGCTATCACAGGAACTTACGGGTTAGCACGTGAGGTGTACTTTTGAGATAAAAATGTTTTTTTTTTTTTTTTAATAGAAATAAAATAATCACCGTTTAAATATTTAGCAAATGAGAACTGCGACTACAGGGTTAAAATGATATAACACGTCATTATTTCGCTTGGTTCTGGTGTGACGGAAACTCGGGTTATGACATCAAGTACGGAAAGTTGTACGGATTAATTGACTTTTCCAGAAATGGTAACTAATGAGCTACAGATATGACGAACTAAGGACTTAAGTTATAAAGTGTTAATAATGTTGTGACTCGGGTACTTTATTCCGGGGTTTGAAGTGGTGTCGTCGTAGTATCAGTGATCGCTTCTGTTTCAGTGATCCCTTCCATTTCAGTGATCGCCCCCGTTCACTCAGCTCGCGGGAGCCGCGCGAAGCGCGGCCTCCCGCTAGTACTTGTAAATCAAGGTCCCATGAGCCAATTGCTGTTTCATGTGTGCTTAACACGGTGGGCTTGTTTCCGCACACTGTTGGTGTTTTGACCAAACATGCCCATTTCCTTCCTGCTTAAATAAACAACAAAATACAGACAATTTAAACTTCTAGACCACTCTTCCTGTTTCGTCTTATCATGGTCTTATCGACCTACAAAACGCAGTGTTCCGTTCAATCCCACACAATCACGTACACTCATCTTTTTATGATCTTTTCTTATTCAGAAAGTCAAAACGTGTCACTTTTTCAATAAAAAAACCCCCTTCCCACACCTGCTTACCATCGACTTTTTCAGAATGTAAGCAACAAAGTTTTCAAACCTGCGGACGAAAATTATGGATGGAGCTTTCGCAACAACAGACATCGTGGCATTTTCTGATGAAGTTACAATCACTGGGTTGCTGACATCATCTGAGGTCTTGGACACCGTTCACAGTACCACTCAATCCTATGAAGACCAATATACCTTTTATACCACCACGGGGTCTAATTCAACTTGGCCTTCCAATATTACACAGAATGTGGACTACTTCATTCCACTTGCGGAGCGGATCTTGGAATCCATCATTCTCAGCATCATCTGATGCTTGCCTTTTGGGGCAACCTTCTCCTATGGCTCGTGGTATTCCGACGACAAAGTCTTCAAACAGCGACAAATGCCATGGTGTTGTGTCTCAGCTTTGCCGATCTACTAGTTTCTATAGTCATCTATACCCATCACTATTTACACTCTGGCTGTAGGAGCTACAGAATGGAATTCGGAAAACACTATTGTGTAATACTGGGGCTTTATTATGAATATGCTGACTTTTGTAGCTTCGGTCATGTCGCTTGCAGCACTTGGAATATGTCGCTACCTCTTTATTGTCCACCGGCAAATTCAGTAGAGTTTCACCAAAAGGAATACAGCATGGATTATGCTGGTGAGGTTTTGGGACTCGTGTATCTCACTTGCCATTAAACCCGAACAACAAGGAACTGGAAGAGCACAAATGTACTCTGACTTGTGCGTTGCGTTTTCTTAAAACAATCTTCAAGGAAGCACTAACCATGCTAACTAACACATCTTGCAGAACACTGTTTTCTCGTGCCAGCTACATAGCTTAGACATGCATAGAATAACTTACTAACGTGTAACATACTACAAATTAACTGTAAGAGCTGATTCTCGACCAGTGCATATAGTGTTCCATCATTTGCTTTGTGCTGTGTTCATTTGAACGAGAACGATATTACCTTCATTAATAAGATTTCATAATATAATCTTAATCTTCCTTCAAGGCTATTACTAACTCAAATAAATATCAACAAGTGTTTGATACAACCCTATAATGATAATGGTATCCCATCATAAATTATATTATTTAAAATGTGGAAGTGGAAGAAAATAAGAATCATTGCAAAGCTTTCTTATTTCACTCCATCTGTTTAACATTGCATTTGTTAACCAACGGTGTATTAAAAGATCGAAGTTTCTGTATTCAAAACGTAGCGGTATGAATTCAGATAATTCTGCCACCAAATACCTTCAGCAATGCAGTTTTATTCCATTATTCCGGCGTTGAGGGCTGTTCCAATTCATACGGTCATGACGGTGGTGGCACAATTCTTTCCAAGGTATTCAATTTTACAGAATCCCTTTATTTGGTAGCTGTTACAAAAACATGGATTTCAAGACGATATTAAAAGTACGAGAAGATTTTTTCTTTTCCCCTGTAAACTTTATACAACATTATCCGCAAATGACGACCATTTTTCAGTTTAAAATCCTCGGGGATATCAGGAGCTGTTTTCGGTTAGTTAGGTGAAAGTAACGATGGAGGCCAGAAAAGTGGCAGGCTGCTGCGTTTTAAGGACTTTTGAACTTAACTTTTGTTGTGCGGATTTCTATGTTGTGCTTGAGAAGTGTAATGGAGGACGCGTGGAATAAATAGACGACTCAACTGATCGTTTGACCTACGCTACGGGCTACCGGGGGTCTCGTCAGAGAAGATTACACTGTGCTTTTCAACAATCAGTATATTTTTAGATGTTTCAATTAGTATTTCAGAGGGATAAATGCGAAAAATACCTCCAGCAAATTAAGATTGAGCTAATAATGGTTTATTTGCAACATTTATTCCAACGACTGTTTTTCTTTAAGTTATGAATTGGGGGAAATTAAGGTAAGAAATATTGTTCATGAATTTGGGCCACAGCATTTATCAGGTTTCTTTCTAGACAGTTTGAGTTCTGTTTATTTGTGGGAACACAGCTAACATTGAGCCAATATTCTCAATTAGGGGTTGGTTTTTCATTTTGGGTTGTCAATAATTTTCCATTTGGGGTAGCTTTTTTTGCCCAATCTCATAAGAAAAGATTCGTGGGAATGTTGGGAGCAGCGTAATTATTAATTTTTATAATGCACCGTTGTAATTGGCACCGATGAAATCACCGCCCAGCACGGACTATTTGCATAAAGTACCGGTCATTTTTTCCCTGCGAAAGAGATGTGTACCTCGGGATTAAAATTTAAATTAGTGTTAACAGGCTGATTTACATATGTTCCTGCTGAACCTAACAGTGATACCTCCTGATAATTTGACACGGCCATTTGAGCGAAATCCGAGCAGTCATTATTTCTGTGAGAAATCGTGCATGCTTTCCCGGACTTGACACACTTTTATGTGCAGATTCATTTTGCTTGAAGAAGTGTATATGGAGACACCTGAAAATACGGAACAACTACGTCGTCGTCAGATAGGAAGATATTAAACTGCGCTTCAAACAATCAGGATATGTTTAGCTGTTTTTCAAAGTAGTATTCAGAGGGATAAATGCGAAAAATATCCAGCAAATTAAGATGAAAGACTACATTAAATGGTTTATTTGCAAACCATTTGTTCCACAGGACTGTTTTTCTTTTAAAAGTTTATGAAAAAATTGGGGAATTAAGGATGAAGAAAATATTGTTCATGAATATTAATACAATCATTATAATGGTTTCTAGGGACCAGTTGAGTTCTTGTAGTTGTATGGAACACAGCTAAGAACATTAGCCAATATTCTCATTAGGGTTGTTTTTCATTTTGGTTGTCAGATAAATTTCCAATTTGTTTTAGCTTTTGTGCCCATCTTCATAAGAAAAGAGATTCGTGGATGTTGGGAGCAGAGTTAATTTAGTAATTTTATTAAATGCACGCCGGTTGTAATTGGCCACCCGGCTGGAATGAAATCACCGCCCGCACGGGACTTATTTGCATAGAAACGACCGGGGTTCATTTTTGCCGCAGAAAAAGAGAGTGTGTTACTCGGGATTAAAATTTACAAATTAAGTGGATTACACTTCTGATTTACTATGTTCCTGCTGAACACCTAACAGTGATACCTACTGATAAATTGCAGGCAAATTTTTTGACGCGAATCCGAGCAAGTCATTATGTTTCTTTAGAATCGGGCTGCGTTCCGGTTAAACATCCTCTCAATTGATATTACGGTAGAAGAGGAAAAAAAGAAAAAACGGAAGGAAGTCGTATAGTTTCTGTGATAGAAAAAACGATTTGGTTTGACTTGGTTAGTCTCGCCATTTCGATATAGATATCAAGCCACTTACTAATATGACGTGTTTTAAGAATTTCCTTCATCAAAAGATTTCGGAATAAAAAATTGGGGTTCTAGTAAGGCCAGATAAGGCCTAATAAATTTTTGTTTGGCCGTGACCCGGACCGCCTAAAAACCTTGGCCAACTCCAATTTTTTTATGAAATTAGCCACAAAAAATTGCTGCCCGACCGACACATGCTTGATTTTCATAGGGCAATTTTACGAAAGGTTAAAACACACAATTCAAGTAATTGGTAGGCTAAACTTTAAGTTGCCTACAACTTTAACATTCAATGATTGGTTAGTTATAAATGAATATCATAGACCCGTACTAATGATATTAAAGGGCCATGGCACGATTGCTAATGACTCGTCCCAGGGACCCAATGATTTACCGGAAGTGGGCAAACTTTTTTGGTTATAGAAGAAAGCTACTATTTTCTTCATTTACCTGAGAAATTTAGGGCTAAAGGATGTTGGTTTTGTGTTATGACGAGAAAAGTTTTGCCCCATTTGGTCGACCAATATTAATTTTACACATTACTCTATGGGATTACAAAAAAATCATGTTTTGAGTTCTCACATCAAAAAACGGGTTGAATGAAATATCGACGCGAAACTTCACAGATATGTTTTTGGGGTGAAGGCCATTATATCAAGGATGAAAAATTTATAAACTTAAAATAATCGGGCCATCCCCTTTAAAATACAAAAGGGTCCAAGACCGATTCAAACAGCGTGGATTGCCGTTGGGAAATCAAGCTAGGGCGTGGTGTTTTTGTGTTAAAGACGCATTTCCGTAGGATGCTGTATAAAATGACTCCGGAAACATTTATTATTAAATCGTTCCGTTTTACCCATAAGGGCGCGATTTGGTCTTAATCTTCAGGTGAGGGCGAATGTTATAATAGATAGCTTCACAAACCATGCAAAAATATCAATTTGACCAATCTGAGGCGGCGCAGATTTTCAATATTGTTACCAGCCTCCTTGTCTAATTTAATCCTATGTCAATCTGAGTTCCATATTCTTATATGGGGCATTACAAAAATCACCTATGAGAATCCGGAAAAATAAGATTAGTTTTCCGGTAGCATTGTATTTTCCTCTCACTCAAAATGTAGCCTAATTGGCTATAATACTGCTTGAAAGAATTTCCCTTAAACACAATGGATTGTTCCTGATGGGAGGAGCATGTTGCTGGGGCCGCAGGATGGAGAAAAACAGGCTTAATTCTTGAGACCCTTACAATGAGAGGTCAGGGATAGCCCAATGAACATTTGATTTTGGCTAATTTTGGTAAAATTGGTTGCATATATACAAATTCAAAATGTATATACCATTTATTCCCGAGTATTCACCCGGGGGACCTCACAATGGAGATGGCTCAGGGATAGCCAATTGGACATTGATTTTGCTCAAATTTTTGGTTTAAAATTGGCTGCAATTATTAAAATTTTCCAAATGTTATACCATTTTCACCTGATATTTCACCCCGACTACACAATGGGAGATGGCTCAGGGATGCCCCACAAATTTACATTGATTTGGGCTAAAAAAGTTTAGTCAAGTTGGTTTTGCAATCACTAAAAATTACAAATGTTACGACCATTTCTCAGTCCGATGTGTTGAGCCAGCGGTTGCATATTGCGACCCGGTGACTTCGAGCCAGAGATAAAAAACTGCCCCTTACCCCAGTGTTTACCGTCACTTTGCATATAACGAACGGGACACTTTCGCAGGCATTTCGAATACGAAAGATGATCGATGTTGTTGTGTGTGACGAATTTGCAATCCTTCATCCAGCTTTCATCGGTCAATTTGTTCAATTGTTTATTTTTTTTTTTTTTTTTTTTTTAATTTTTAAATGATTTGCTGATAATGAGGTGTTCAAAAAACTAAGTAACTGTAAAAAACGAGATATTTAGATTTACTATTGAAAGTAAAAGTTTTATTCACGCCTACGATTCACGCATTACAAGACTAGACGTCAAGGTTCGACAGTTTCTTCTACAGGTGAAAAAAAAAAAAGCCGCGAAACGGTTTTTTTTTCCACTAGGAGAATTCAGTTTCTACAGTAAAACGTGGAAAACATAATTTCTCTTCTAATGACAACTGACTAAGCTCTGGCTGTTACAGGGCCGGCGCAACGTATGCCGCCAGTGTGCGGCGATCGCCCGCACACTTTTGAGGAAAGCAAAAAAAAAAAAAAAAAAAAAAAGAGCGAGGAAAGGGAGGGAGGAGAAAAAGAAGCAACAAGAGAGAGGGAGAGAGAAAGAAAAAAGGAGAAGGGAGCGAGAGGAGGAGATTAAAGAGGGAAAGATGGGAAGGGAGATAGTGGCGGCGAAAGTTGGAAAATTTCAAAGTTTCGATGGTCCTTGTCTTAAATATGGTTATTCAAAAAAATTAGGGTAATATCAGTGGGTTCAAGGAGCCGTCGTCAGTCCCCAACTCGCTGAAAAAAAACAGCAATGCGCCAATGACTACTAGCCTACTTTTACATTTTATCCTATGTTTATAAAATACGGAAAAAAATACTGGTAAAACCCATTAAAAAATTTCAGTTTTTTCGCGCTATGCGCGGTTAAAGGTGCACCGGAGATTCACATGACAAGTGTCCCGAAAAAATATTGAACATTTTGATTCTGCCACTAATGTAAAAGCTTTCTATCAAAAAATATCCCCAATTGTGAAATGGACTAATGTTCTTTCTTTCTTTCGAATTGACTATTGTTTTACAGCCTGTTTTACATTGAAAGCCAAATCAAAATTGTTTTTTTTTTCACTTTCAAGGAAGTTTCTGTAGGCCAAATACCGGATTTTTCCCGGGGCCTATTAGGGAAGCAAATTAGAAGCGAGGGGGGGGGTGGACATTTCACCTACCATACGAGCAAAAAAAACTTTCCACGTTTCCAGTAAAAAAATACCCACACTTATAAGAGCTTTAAAAACTTGCCCCGTTGGAAAAGGAAACAAGAAAAATGGCCTGTTACTTACAATAGGAAAAATACGTCTATTACACCCATGCATATTTGCAAATTGTTCCGCGCTACGCGCGTTTTAAGTAATTGCAGACATAATTTAAGTGTAGGGCTTCTCCAGATGTGAAGGGAAAATGCCTCTTACCACCAGTAAGTTTATATTTTTCAGGGACCGTTACTCAAGCGGCCTTTATTGCTATTTTTTTAATATTTGTTGCACATCAAATTTGAATAAAAAAGTATTTTGAAAGTGGCAAACATTTGCGTTCAGCCCAACTTTGCCCGACACTCACCCCGCAAGCTCGACTATAGGGCCTAACATTTAAGTGCATACTAGCCATTGACACTTGCATATACAATGTTAACCATCAAACTATATTTACTATTAAAACCGGTGAGTTCATTGCCTAAGCATATTAGGGCCTATTCTATCAAATTGCAGGGGGAAAAAAATGTGTTGGAAAGCGAAACAATCGCAAGGGTCTTTCCAGAGCTTTGAGCGGGAGGGGACACCCCCTCCCGCACCCACCACGGAAAACTTGAGATATGAAATTTCCATTGAACACTGTACGCTTCAGTTCAAACAAAAATTATAAACATCAAAACTCTATATTTTACTTTTTAAAACAAAAACGTTGATTATTATAACTTACAGAGTGGTCCAAAAAGGTGTTACACTTTTTGTCTTAAAAAATTTCCCAAAAGGTGGGGGACATCAAAAAATTCTTTTGAAGATATTTATGTAATAATATTGTTTTAAACCTGGTGAAATGACGTCAAAAACAAGCTCAAAAAACCAAAATGGCGGCTATGTAGGAAAAAAATAGTCTCAAAAGGCCTAAGTCTATGGGGCAAATGTGGTTAACAATAATCAATTCCATTGCGAGAGCTGTATTGCCAACTCAAGTAAACCCAACAAACTACTGTACCACCCCTCAATCATGTGGCTGCGCCGAAATAAGGGGGCTATTGGCCGAAACGCCAGGTGTTTCGGCAATATTCCTGCCGAAAATTCGGGGTACCGTCATACCATCCGACAAACGGCCAAGGGGGGGGGTTAATTGCCCGAAAAACAAGGCGTTTATCGTTGTTCGGACACAGGGGGCTCCTTTTATTACAGCGTGCGGTTGTTGGATTGTAACTAGTTCTTATGTCAATGGTCTGTTTACGGGGGAACCAGGATGACACGAAATAGTGTTCAGTTGATCCTCCTTGTGCAGGAAATTGCAAGATGTGTTTGGGAAAATTGCATAATCCAATGTAAAATTACATAGACCCTATTGCATTATAAACCCATGACGCCCATCCCACCAACAACAAACCGGGGGCACAATATATAGACATCACTGTTGATTTCACTGTGACTAGGTAGATAGGTGCTTGGTGATTTAATGGGAATAATTAAAATGCACCCCCCTCCCCATCAGAAAAAATAAAAAATCCATTCAATAGGCTAACCCCATTTGTCTCAAGTAGAAAAAATCACATAGGGTCTAATCCCAATGTCTGTTACTCACGGGACCCTAATAACCAGACCCTAACCTAATTCCTAAACCCTAAATCTGACCCTAGGTCCTATAGGCCTTCTAACCCAAACCATAACAAACCTAACCGGTTGCAAAACGGGCTACTATCCATAATGATTAAGGGGACTTTTTTACAAAAGGTACACTGTTTCCGAATTCGGCTACCTTTGCTAAACGAAACGTAGGGCAAGGGGGTATCATGGGGTCTATGTGGGTGCTTTTCTGTATCTGTAGACTACTGTACAATCGCCTGGTGTGGCTGTCCGTACAGGTAACGCTGATGGAGGGGCTGGATGCACTAAATTTTAAAGTGGGCTTTATGCGCAATGTGGAGGAAGGTCAATGGAGCTCAAATGAAGTTTTAACAGCTTTCTTGTTAGCCCCCCCTCGGTAATTGGAGTAGATGTCCCTGATGTAGTCGGGGAGGGTAATTTCCATTTTGGTATAGTCCATGGGTTAGGAGCGCAAATGAAGGATTATCTATAAACTATGCAGTCGTCTGAAAAAGTTTAACACTGGATGAGAGGTCAATCTGGAAAGTCATTGATATAGATAAAAAAACAGCAGGGGCTCCAAACAACCCTTCCCCTTGAGGAAACGCCGGGAATCTACTGGGACTAGGACAGATGATTCTCTATTACAACTACAACCTTCTGATGACGTTTGGTGAGGAATGAGTCAATCCAAGAGTAAATGTTGTTGCGAATTCAAACCTGATGTAGGTTGGTCAGGAGTGTTTTACGATGGGGGGCGGTGTCAAACGCCTTGCTGAAATACATGATGATGAGATCGGCTTCTTGGCTACGATTATCCAGAATAAATTGAAGCTTGCGTTGCACGTGAACGTTCCTTTTCTAACGCCGTGTTGTTGGTCAAGCTAGGGCAGTCCCATAATGTTATCAAAAGTGGGCCCATGATTTTGGGTACAAGGATAGTAATTTTAAGGTCTACTATTACATTTAGTTAATGCCCAAAAAAGCCTGATTTTTAAGAGTTTCAAATTGTAGAAAGTGGCCATAATGTAAAATCATGAAAAAAAAGGGCGGTTAAACACGTTGCTCTCTAACACATCAACGGCACGTTCGGTATTTTCCATTTCCCTTCTCTTTCTGCCGATGGCCCCCGGTACTTCGGCAGTTCGTAAAGGAGAGGAACTTCGGCACCCGGGTATTTCGGACCCAGGGTTTGGTTTGTTTCGGCCACAACAATCATGAAAATGACCAAAAGAGGACGTTACCACTGTCTTGAAATCCACTTTGAATGACACTTTCAAAAATTAAGGTTCCATTCCAAAATAATTAAGGTATTACAATTGGAAGAGAGAGAAATTTAAAAATTAAAAGGGGCTTGCCATTCTTCTTGTCTTCATTTATTCATCATTTTGAAATCTATTATAGCCCAGTGTTTAGCTTCTAAAAATAAGGCAATTTACAATTGAAAATTTGATTTAACAGAAGAGTTAGAGTTAATAAAATTACCAGTTCCCATGGACAGGGTTACTTTGTTTTCATGGTTTGTTTGTATCAACCTTTGCTATAAATAGGCGCCAACTTAAAGGTACAGTCACAAAGGAAGCACAAAACTCCCGACCCCCCAAAACCTCTTCCCGACTACAACTAAATACCGCATTTTTTTCAAAAAAATCGGCTAGGTCGGTTCACAACTAAAAAAATATAAAGACAAGAGATGCTCAATCGCCTATCAGTAGACGACGGGCATCATAAAATCAACAGATAAAGCATGGCAGTTTGTTCAGTTCCCCAATTCAGTCGCAGACCTTAACACGGCAGCACAAGATTGTGACATGTTGCTGTCAAGACTGCACGTCGGCGGAACTTATTCTTCTTAGGTCGCCGATTTAAGGGTTGAGTTGTAGTGATCTACTCGATAAAATTTTACCAGAATCACATATATGGTATTTACACGGGCTGATTTAGAATTCTGAAATAAAAAATGGGGGTCACCGACTTTGTTTTGAGCTATAGCCAAAACCAAAAAGCGGTATGTTGTCACTTTTAAACTACGCAAGTCTATGGGAAAAGTCAAAATTTGACGTTTGATCGCCTACAAAATAAAAACCTTCGATAAAATTTGTAATTTCTAAATATGTTGAGGGTCCCGATGTTGTTCTTCAAAATTTGAAATAAAAATTGAGGGTCACGACTTACTTTTTTCCTTACGCCGAAACCCACTGAAATTTGACCTTTTTTCAAATTGGCGTTCTTGTGAGCGACAGGCAAAACATACGCGCCACATTCGGCATGCAGCAAAGCAGGGGAACGCAGGCGTAGAGAGCGCGATTTAATAAAACGCAACAACGAGCACAGTTATTCGCGGTATTCGCATGATACCTCGAAGTCCAAAACTAACATGCTTCCATGGTCCATGACTGGGCCTATAAACAGAGAATGCTGAAGGTGTAAAGCAGCTTGCGCGTACGTAACAAATAACACGTCAACCCCTCTAAGAAGTCCAGTTGGCTTGCATCGTCTCTCCCGCTTGGAAGCAGACGCATTGCACAACCACTCATAATGCGCGCCAACTCATCGGCTTACCGGCTTCCAAACCGCTCAGGTGTTCAAGCCGAGCTGCAAGAAAAAAACCGTGGCGGGATTTTTCAAATGCACTTTGCTCCCGACCACACAAGGCTGCAGAAGACGTACGGAGGATAGTCCCAGACTTGGCCACACACTACACCTGAAAAGGAAAAAATCTACTCACGATTTCGAAAATGGCCAAATCGGCCGCAGTCTTGATGCAGTCAGGAAGGCGTGTTTTTTAGAAAAAAATCGGCGTAGCTGTGTGGACTGAGGCCCTGAGTGCCCATAAACATTCCAGATGGCGGCCATTTGGTAATTTCAGCTTTGTTTTCGCCGTTTTCAACGATTCCAACAAGATATGAGTAATAAATATCCTCAAATAAATTTTGATCTATCTAGCCACATTTGAGAAATTGCATAAGAAAAAGTGTAAAAAACTTTTTATTTTGGGACACTCTGTATAGCATAAAAAAGCATTCTACACATGTTAAGTGAACCCCTTACAAATTTAAAAGTTGTTGTCTATCAAATTGCATGGAATAATGTGTTAGGGCTCCGCGCTTCGCGGCGGGTGAGGAGGAAACCATACACAGAAACAACAGGATCTCTTCCCCGACTGCTTGATATAGGAATTCTACATGGAACACCTTATGCTACTTCAAACAAAAAAACTTAACACCATCCAACTATCTTTTATTTTTAAAAACCGGTGAATCATACCTATAAGCATTATTTACAAATTTTTTCTATCAAATTTGCATGGGAAATGTTTTTTTGGAAAGGGAACATTGCAAGGATTTCGGAAGGAGGGGGAACATTATGGTCCTGGACAATGATGGTCCGGGACATAAGTTCGGGCCAAAAATCTCCTGGAAGCCAGACCTGCACGTCGTTATACACGGCCACTCCTTAGCCCGCCGTACATCTCTCAATTTGCATTCCGCGGCCCTGTGTATAATCGTAATAATGCAGTTACAGTGGTGCGAACCGATGGACATCAAAATTGAGATTTGGATAGCAGAAAAAAATATACTAATTTTCATTACCTCATTGAAATTTTTAAAGGGCCAGGAAATCAAATAAGAATTGATGTGGGTTGTGTCAGTCTACAAGGAGGGACGAGAAAGGCATTCAAACTTGGGTGGGATGACATCATAGGGAAAAGATTGATTTTTCAGAGAGTAATAGAAAATCAGGTGACTGGTGTGATCTATTAAGGCCATGACTGAAAATCAATGTTTCCACTAATGTTGTCAGTGGTAGTGTATTCTTTTTTGTGGCCCTGTTTATTGGAATGGAAGGCCCCGTAAAGATTTGGAGTACGGTTTATCATCTCATTCCTGGGAACTTTAAGCTCAGCCAAATGTTTCTTTTGATTTTATGAACACAAAAACGTCTCCAAAATAATACTGGAGACGTTTAACTTATAACACACACACACACCACCCTTCACACACCCACACACAACACACGACTAAGGAACACCACTACACACACACACACAGTTTATTCGGTGTTATTCTATCCTGCCTAATGGGCAGAATTTGGTATCACATTTTGGTTTGTTGCTTGTACTATCCAAAACGGTGGATTCGATTGATTGAACTCCAAATTTGTTAATTAGATGTGTTTGATGATATTGCTTCCATAATATGAAAATCGGACCTCTGATCGGGTAACCCCCTTTAAATATGACTGAAAGAATTTCAAAAGAACAATTCCATGCAACCAATAAACCAATTCCCATGCATCACATATAATTAAAATTACCTGCTCACATAAGGCCTATGTCAATAATAATAAATGCATACATCATGCATATATTAGAGCCATTTCCAAATTCTAGAAAGGATTCATGATGTTGTTGTGAGAGACTCCTTAAAATTTAAAGGCTTAAAAAATCTTCAATTTCTTCAAGTACAAATATCCTAGTTTCCTGAAAATAAACAGGGTTCTTTCCATTAGGCATAATCATACATTAGGGTATATAAATCATTGCACAAGACACAGAGGGGTATTTGCTAAATGCACTGGTGAATGAAAGCTATTGAACTGCGCCAGGAGAGGTTGATTAGCTCTAGTGAAATATTCAAAAGCATAATAGCTTTGTGCCTACTCTACCAGAACAAAGTTACGCTGTATACCAGAACTCATTGTTATTGTTTCATGCCAACAAAACTATTTGCACAAGTAATAGTATTAGTAATTCCAACAGATTTCCCTGGCGCTCTTGAACCATTTAGACCAAATGGACATAGTAACTCTGATCCATCAATGAACAATGTTGATAATTTCATGAATATAAATCTCAACGTGAAAAATTTTGAAGTAGTATGATTTATTGATAAGTCTTAGAAGTGGGGTTTGCTACTAAGGAACTAACCCCCTACATTTGGAGTTTTTTTATGTTTTTAGCTTGTATGGCAATTTTAGGAGGGGAAAGCATGAAGACATCATGAAAAACCCAAGTCTACATGTACAAGCAAAATCGCAAATGACAAATTCATCAGCCAGGTTACAACTATTGAAGGACGCTTCTATCTGGCTTTATCCTGCCAGGTCCTTCGATCTGCTCAGTGGCGGATTTAAGAGTCAGCCAGTTTGTTCGCAGTGCTGACAGGGCCCGATTAAAATATGTGCTCTAAGGGCCCCTCAGACAATTTCCTAGTCGCATTATAAGTGCGACATTTGACTTTGCTTTGCGACGTATAAAGGGCCCCCTCCTTAAGCTGCGACAGGGCCCTTTTACCTTAATCGCAGCTGGATCTGCTCTTGAAGGAATTCGTAACAAAACCCAGTGGCATATGGGCAGCTTGATAAAACATTTCGCATCCCATACATCAAAAAAGCTACAGTCAGAATCAATAGAAAATTTTGGAAATTAACCTTTCTCGGGCGATCTAGTGAACCATAAACTAAAAATGAAGTGTTTAGGACTAGGATCACGAATGTACCTGTCTGTAGCAAAAATCTAATATATCTATTGATGTTATATGAAATCACTACATTTGACACTATATCCATAACGTCCCTTAAACCTTCACAACCCACCAGACAAAAAATCACGGAGCGGACCCTTGGCTTGGTTAGTGGGAAGGGAAATTGCTCCAGATCGACATCAAAAATACGCTACCTCACTTTCTGCGTGATTGTCAGATTTTTCTATAGGTATGTAGGAATATATGAATGCCTCTGAATCTCTCGTTGCACCTTTTGAAGTCATTTAATATCATGGCCATTGGGTTTACTAAAATATTGTTGTCTGCAAAAATCCCACGGCATGTAGGACCGGTGCCTCGGAGTAGCAGTGAAAGGTAGTTAAAGGAAAAGTCAACAGTTATTTTTAAACGTCAGGTTAATTGTGGGCCATGGAAAACTTCAAAATCAATCATGAGTTGCTGCAGTCTATGCTTTTTTCCGTTTGAAACAAATACATTTTAGTCTTGTCTATCAATTTCTTTTCAGGGCATTTGACTATGCATGTCAATTATTACGCAGAGCTCTTCTTTTAAGCGCGTAAATATAATCAAACTAACTTTGTACCCTTAAACTCGAAAAGGTGGCCATGTAGGCCATGGAGGACCCAATGCCGGACTATCGCTCCCCATGGACGATTATCTTTACAGTTTCTGTCTTTAGGGTTCGTCTTTTGGAGAAAAAATAATGTTATAATGAGGGGTAGTTCAACAGTTTCTATTGAACTTTCTTTATACTAAATTGCTTCCGTTATTTATCTCAGGGGTGGTAGAGGGGTGGGATGCCTTAAAGAACCAACGGGCCTCACAAAATTTAAATTTGTTAAAGGGTCCATAAATAGATGATGTTATTCTGCGATATGTGGAAAGAAGAAACACGAAATTATCGGCATGTTATTTGACTTTGTACAGAATAGTTTGTGTTTTTTTTGATTTTGTATGTAATTTTTAGGAAAATTGTTATTAAGAGAAAAGGAATATGAACCAAAAGGACCGTAGTAAATACCCCAGCCATTGTTGGTGGACAAGATAGCGAGTTCCAGTAATACATACATTCACCTGTCAATGATCCCAGTGCAAATCGCAAACATGGATCGATTGACAGCTTATGTATTGAAGGCAGGAATGTATGCTCGGTCCCCCACATGTATGGTGGCGACGTAATATTGATATTGCGGTCTATTATTTCTAACGATAGGAGCTTTAAAAACACCTATAACCGCCCAAGCCTACAAATTTACATTATGGTCCTATTGACACACAAATTAAGAAATCTACGCTATGAGGAGGGCTATTGACCCGTTAATGAAAAATGGCAAGAATTATTTAAGTACCTCAAAAACTTATTTGTTTTCTGTGTTCAGGGTATATAGTAACTAGGTATTTACTGGTAATTCAAATTTTGGGCAAAACTAGGCCTTGCGAAAATTGTCCACATTCATCTGTGTTGTTTCTTAACTTGTGTCATTGTGATATGATGATGATGATGAAACGAAATAAAGTCTTGATATGAATATTGACATAGACATATGAAAACTCAATACTTTAACGATAGGAGCTTTTAAAAACAAAAATATACCCGCCCAAAGCTAACAAATTTACGAGTTCTACTTCTACACACAATTACAGAAATCTAAGCCTACTGAGGAGGGCCTATTGCCCCCGTAATGAAAATGGCAAGAATTATTACGTTACCTTCAAACACAGTCACAACAACAAGGCTTAAAATACACGCAAAACAACTGCGTGAAAGCGCTCATGCATATAGAGGTGCATTTGTAATTAATATGATGCCCAATTTTCCCATTTTTATCTCATATTATTTATACACAAATCTTCCATTTACAATAATAAAAACATATGTATATGGTCAAATATAGCCTTAAGTACACAAAATTAAATTGTATATAATTCGAATAAGAGATCACACTGACAGCATCCAAGGCAAGGCATAGACCTACATGTTGAATACATAGTCAGACAAACACTTACAGAGTTGCCAGAAACAACATAACAATTTTAGAGAATAAAATGACTAAGACCAACTTCCCGCCCATGACTAGATCACGGGGAATGCCCGTCAGCCAGAAATAAAGATTTTAAAAATACACAATAAGTTTAGGAAATGGGATAAATTCAAGAACAAATTCAGAAAAAAAAACAAACAAGACAAAAAGACCAACTAGGGGGGGGATTATTTGGGGAAAGAAGCGGTCTCCAACCACGAAGTCGACTCATGCGCGACCACCTGCCATCCCATGGTTCTCGAACATGAAGCTCGATCATTGGTAATTGGCCTTAATGACTTGAAATGACCTCAAACTTGTCTCATTCGTAAATGCACAAGTTCATGAAACAGTCTTTGTTAATTTGCCTTGATGACCGTTGGAAAATGCTACCATTCTTCCTCAAGTACATGCACTGTGTTCCATGAGAATCTAACAAATTTGTGCAATTGATCTTGGATGACTTTAATGACCTTGCAATGAATTGAAACAAAATATTGCCATAATTTGAAGTAAATGTATCCAAATTAAGAAAAAACCAACTAACTTGGGTAATTTGAAACCTTTAGATGACCTTGCGTGACTTAAAGACATGAAAAAGAAAATTGCCATTTTTTAAAGTAATATATACCAGGGTCATGAAAAATCCACAGTCTACTAATTTGACCTTGGATAACATATGATAAACTTGAAAAATATACAGTTTTGTGTAAGCATTAGGGCCAATTAGGGCCATAATACGGATTTATGGGGGGGAAAATCGACGCCATTGGGTATAAATTATGAAATTAAGTACCTAAATTGAAACAAAACATGCAGTATATAGGAAAGGCAGAAAACCATCCGTGCTTGAAAATATTTTAATTATAGATAACGAAGCTGTAATGGCATAATATAAACAAAGAGGGGCCCAAATTTAAGTTCTCATTCTGTAACTTAAACCCATTTTCTTCACCTGAAGGACATTTAAAGATTGTTTGACCCATTTTCTTCACGACAGGACATTTAAAGATCTGCTTGCCCATGTTCTTTCCACTGACAGGACATTTAAAGATCTGCTTGACCCATTTCTTCACTGACAGGACATTTAAAGATCTGCTGAAACTTTTTTGGCTATTTAGTACAATCCAAGATAATTAATAATATCGAGTACCAAACGGATGTTCTCCCAATATAGCGCCCTTAACCTGTTTGATCCTCATTAATAATATTACAAAAGAACATTTTATCAAAAAAATTAAAAAAATTAAAAAAATTAAAAATAATCTGTATTTAAAAGGGAGATTGGTGTCCAGTTTTTAAGGAAGATCGATTTCTTATCTTTCTCAGAAGATCGATGTCTTATCTTCGCAGAAAGAAGAATAATAGCGCCCATTTGTTGGACGGAGGAACTTTACCACATTGAAAAGCATAATTAAAGAATCTACAATCATATCGCCAACATTTCCATTTAAAAAAAAAAATTGTACATTCGTTGGAATTACATCTTTGTCAGGTGTTTTGTTATTATTTTTTTTTTTTTTAATTCTTGGCATTGTTTTGAGGGCAGACAAGCATTGCTTAAGGTAATTCAAAACCTTAAGCTGGATGGTTCTCTCGATGTATGTTTGCTGATAAGGAAAGCGCTGATCCCGATATGCTGCATCCTTGAAATGATGGCTAAATGGTTTATGGGATGGTTGGGCCACAGTGATCAGCGACCATTGTGAAAGCGCTTAGAGGCCTAGCATAAGGCGCTATATAAATCTCTGCTATTATATTAATGATTCATAGCTATCTTTCTGATCATCAGTAAGCTTAGGCGACGAAAATAAAAAAAAACCCTGTTTTACGGCCCGACCGACCCTGATTTTTCAGTTTTGCAGATTTTTTTTTAGTTTTTCCAAAAAATCTGTAAAATCAGAGTTTTTTTTTTTTTTATAGCCAAATTTCAAACTACAAATTTAGTCACACACAAATTAAGAAATCTAAGCATGAGGAGGGCCATTGACCCGCTAATGAAAAATGGCAAGAATTATTTACGTACCTTAAAACCACGTCACAACAAAAAAGCTTAAAACCTAACCGCCAATACACTGCGTGAACAGCGCTCATGCATATAGAGTATTTGTAATTTAATAGATGACCCAATGTTCCCCATTTTAGTATCTTA
>JAMKCH010008303.1:0-42368 GCA_023653785.1 Ophioderma brevispina
GCGGTAAGCAGTACATATATCTGTATCCTAAAATGTACCTATACACTTTTAGTCATGGTCTAAATTCATGAGCGAATGAAGACGCAACAGAAATTATCTTACACGGATACAAAGTAATGATTATCAACGTTGAAGAATGCAAGCCTTAAAGGCACTCATCAGTGATCCACCCAAGAGTCGAAATATGCAAGAATGGCTTAAAAGCCCTTAAAAGTGTAGATAAGGCTGTAGAATTCACATAAGTCTATTTTTTTCAACTAAAAAAAGGATAGAAAAGGAAGAAAAACAAGAGCATTCAAAATATAAATCTCCATTCAGTTACGTGTTGTATAAGTGTCCCCGTATGGACAGTAAAGACTACAAATATCCGATTTTGTCCTTATTATGCGCTTTTGGTCGTATTACTTGTAGGTATGTTGACACCTATACTAGTAGATGCAAAAATGTGATTTTTGATGATTTTTTGATTTCTGATTTAGCAAACCTCTGATAGTGCACTTTATAATGGGGCGATATTGATTTTACTCCAGAATTCTGGGTGGAAGGTATAGGTTTTTTGCTAACTTCAGTGGAATGATTGACCATTTCAAATGGATTTCCTTGAGTGGATTTAAATCAATAGGCAAGTTTAGATAAGATTGGCACGTTATTATGTATCGATTTTCCTGTCTCGTTTAAATTTTCAAATGTGCCACAAGATGTATATTTTGTGAAACGACTGTTTGCTCTTTTTCTGAATCTTCTCTCTATTACATTGGAAATAGTGGTATTGTCAATCTTTGATTTTTTGGTTTTTTTTTTTAAAATTTTTGTTTTTTCCTTGTGATACCTATATAGCAGAATTGTGGAATAAAATATTAAGGATGACCTAATGGTAAACCAAGTTTAATATTGTTGTCAATCTCAGAGCTGCTCAACAAACGTATTGTAACCTGTGGAGTCAAAATCTCAATTCCGTGACAATCTTGGCAAGTAAGGTTTTGACGATTGATTGACTTGAAACGGACATTTTAGATGTTTTAGCCCACATGTCCTTCTGGAAAATGTCGGCAATTTCCAAAGGAGGGGGTAAATTTTAAATAATGTTTAGTACAGCTCAAATTGTTTGTGTGGTAACAAGGGGTAAAGTCTTCTGGTGACCTGTCTGAAAAATACATCGCTATGAAGATATACAACCAAATAGGCTAAAGGTCAAACATTTCAGCAAGGTCCAAGGTTTCGATTGAGTTTAAAAGTATTTTTAAAATTTATTAAATTACATGATTAAAGTAGTGGGTATATTTGCCCACTGGAATCTTCTTTGTTACAGGGGAGGGGAGGGGAACTTTCCCACATTTCCTTCAATGGGGACCTGGGGGGGCCAAATTCCAGGAGTTACAAGTGTAGGTATACCCTATATGATTTAATTCAATGTGATTTATCAATTTTTTAAAGTACTTTTTAAACTCAATCAAACCTGTATAAGACCCTGACCTTTGCTGAATAAAAAATTGACCTTTAGCCTCTTTTGCTGTATATCTCGAAACCGAGCATTTTACAGACAGGTTACCAGAGACTTTTTTTTACGCCTTGTTAAACACGAACAATTTTGAGCTATACTAAAACGATTTTTTGGACCATATTTAAAAATTTACCCCTGTAGATTAGAATTTGCTCCCCCTCCTGTGGGAAATTGCCGACATTTTCTAGAGAGACATGTGGGCTAAATCCTTCTAAAAGCCTTTGAAGGTTCAAATCACTGAATCGTTTCAAACCTTAGTTGCCAAAGATTAGTCACAGAATTGAGGATTTGACATTCCTAACTATTATAAGATGATACATGTTGATGTCACTTTGGGCAGACGGGCCATGGAACTGGCCAAAATCAGGATTAGAGCTTTGGCCGATATAAACGAAAACATGGCCAATTGCTATTATATAACTCATACTAGATTCTAGTCATTTAATTGGTTTATTGTGCACGTGACTATTCAATAGAGTTACCATTCATCTCAATGGTCTACAAAATTAATATTAACGAGTTGATAGTTTTACTATCAAATGCCTCTAGTTCATCCACACGATTTGTGTTAAACATTGCCATGCGTGTACATTAATGAGCGATAAAACGAAAGTTGATGAAGAGGTTGTTAGCACGTAATTCGTTCTTTCATCTCCCGTTCGCTACGACTGTACAACGCCATAGCAATATATGGAACTGTGCCAATCCGACCCAGTGACTACGATGATGAAAAAGTTTCCCTTGCAGACGATAACATGGCGTCCACTGAAGCAACTCTAGGCCTCGATTTGCGCTAGTAGTAAATGAATCAGAATCTAGTTGGTTTAATTGACGAGGCCGATTTAAAAAAACAAAGCGTCAAATAAAAATACGCTGTAAAGATTATGTCAGACTATGCTGTAGCTACAGGGAGCAGCCTGACTTATTGAGGCTGATTTTGAACTTAAAGACGTTGGAAAAAAGATTGATGTCCAATGACATGTGTCGCCGTTACATGTTGAAAATTTTATAATCGGATTTTGAATTAAACTGGATTCTGGAAAATTTGATTCTTGAACCTTGAACTCTACTTGAATGCCTGGAAAAATATCACCTCGTAAAATGGTCTACAAAAAGGTACAGTACGCTTTGCTCTTCTTTGAAAAATCAGAGAACTGTCAGTCTTTCTAGGCCTGTACTGTAGATCAGGCCTAGGCTAGAATGCAATATAATTATTAAATGACCAGAATCTATTGTCTATGAGTATATAAAAACAAATATAACTGCCGTGTATTCGTGTGATGGTAAAAATATGATCACTCGGTTGAAAGATGGATTGTTCATGTCACTCCGCCTGCGGCTCGTGAAATGGAAACAATCCATCTTTCACCTTGTGAGTCATATTTTTACCATCACACTCCTAGTCAGTAATATTTGTATAATATAATAGCCTTTATAGCCTTGTCTGTAGGACCCCAGATTTATTGGCAAAGGTCCAAAATATTGATGTTTGGATTTAAAGATACCCATTCTTGTGAGAAATATTAGGGCTAAAAGAGCTTGGTTTTTAAATGCATGAGATAAAGGTAACTCTTTTTGGTTGAACAATATTAGTTTTACAGAGTATTCCATGGACTTAACAAAGTCATGTTTTATCCCCTGGCATAAAAAGCCATGGGAATATTGCGACATCAAGATCCTTTGTGTGTGTGTGCTGTGGGTCTGTCTGTTCCATTTTGCACATATGAGCTGCCTTGCTTCCTGCCATGAGGATTTTGAAAGTTTCAACTTGTACTAGCTTGTATATCCAAATGATCATGATATAGAGTCGGTTCTCACTTGCATATATTTGACCAAAAAGAAAATAATTTATCACAAAAATCCTACAGGAACTGTTCATTGGCCTTACCAAAACCACACTATTACCTGAAGGAAAGCAAAATATATAAGCGGTCGTGACACAAGGAATTAAATTATCCTTAAATCCTTTTTTTTGTGTGAAATGAGATGTTAGACCGTGTATTAACAGAAAAATATAGGTTTTATGGTATAGAAAAAGATTAGGCGTTTTAGAATTATGGCTTGGTTTGGTTAGAGCGTGCTTAAAGGCTGACTCAGATGATTTCGAAATATAATTTATTTTGAGTAGAAATAGAAATTAAAATAGTCATATAGAACTAACGATAGTCACCTAAAATGTTAAATTCCAAAGTTAGGGATGAATCCGATTTTCTGTTTTCATGCAGTAAACATTTATGCACAGTATAAGTTTCATATGATTACCGTGTATAACAAAATTCGGATCGGAATTTTATAACAAGTTTGTTGATGATGTTCTATGAAGGACCTCAATTGGAGACAGTAGTTATTGACCAATGATTAATATATGGACAAGCATTTATCACATACAAAAACATGATTTGTTTAAAAATGAGGGCGCCTCATCGGGAATCTGAGTCAGCCTTGAGGAAACAGTGGACTTGGGTTTAGACCAGTCTAAGCTTAAGGATAGGCCTCATGTAATATGGAAACCGGACCTTACCCGAGCGTTAGGTAAATAAACTAAATACTGCTAAGACTAAGGTACAAAGAAGGGGGTTTACGGTAGCGTGGACTTGTACTCTTATATCGCAATTGATCACAAAATAGAAAGGACGGATTGGACATGAAATTCGTACCGTTGTCACACTTCTTTATTTGTAACTAGGAACTTGAGCTGACTCAGTCAGAATTCGGATATACAGATTTACACGTCTAGCTTGTTCTGTCTCTAAAACTACTTCTACCTTTTCAACTTCTCTACTCCCATCACAACTTTTAGAATACGCCTAATTTTACCTTCTACCCAAATCTGATTGGTTGGCCAGAGGCGCGCGGCGATAGCCAAAACAGTAGAACTGAAATTGGCGCTTTAGCGTACGGGGAGCGCGCGGGTCCGAGAGGGAACGCTCATCGGGGAGGGAAACTCCTCCCAGAGGGAGGGAAACTTCCTCCCAGAGGAAGGAGACAATTCTCTCCCAAATGACGAAGGAAGAGCGCGGTGGTAAGCGGCCACCTTGGCAATAGCGCTGACGGGGCGTTCTGGCCTCCCAACACTGACGGTACATGACTGCAATGTTCTATTATATTAAATACTGGATGTGTACGGTCGGGTCCGTCACCACTATCCCCACCTCAGTTTGAACCTCCTGGGTTCAACAACGAGTACAACGGCACTGAACAAACTGAGATGTGACGGCTGACAACGACTTTACAATAGTAATACTAAATTATAATAATAATAATAACAATATTATAACTACACTTTACAATATAATAAAATTCAAGTTGAATAGTATTTAAACAAAACTTATGGCAGGTTGTAAACTATTTTGAATAAATCCTAATTTTAGCAGGACACGTATGCGCCCGTACAATAGCGAGAACACAGGGTTAGATCACGGACATTTGCTTCAAAGCCGCCATATTGGATTTTTAACTAAATACAATAATTTTACTGCTTTTTAACCAAAGGACAATTTTGTCTTCAATTTTTTTAAGTCTGTAATTAATTGGTATACCAATTATCTTTCCAAATAAGACCATGATAATGCATGGCCAAATTAGTTATCATTTTCTGGCCATATTAGTTAATGCCTATATACAGCAACCATTCATAGCCGACATATTGGATTTTCCAGCAGAATTCATCAATTCCTTAGTTTGCGGCTTTTTGAAACAAAGGGGCAATTTTTTCTTCAATTCCAAAAGTTCTAAAGTAAATTTACACAATTATCTTTAATTAAGACATAGTAATTGATGGCTTCGACTTAATTATCGTTTTCTGTTCAATAATGATAAAGTGGATGTTGAAACCGTCTATGTACACCAACGGCTGTGAGAAGTAACACTGTAATCTTATTACGGTCTTTATCAGTCATTTTGTGTCCTGTATGGAACATAGACCATTTATATAGCATCAGACAGTATATGTGCCTATTCTATATCCGAAGGTCTTTAAAATGTATTATTCTGATTCAGTGAAAGCCATACATCCATATCATCTAAAGATAGGTGGTCTAACATTTTAGGAGTTCCCACACATCGCATGAAGACTAAGCACTTGATCTGTACACACTAGGGTTAATAGGTGGAACAACAAAGTGTCAGAAACAAATGTTTTCTCATGTTTGATATTGTTAGGTTATTTTCCAATTATTAGACCAAGATACTGATTCAGAGTTCATGACCGTGCACGGGGGCACAAACCAACGGAAGGCTATTACATCATACTTTGCCCGCTTTGCTTGGATTATTAAATGTATTTAAAGATAATCTATTGCTACAAATATGTACACATTTACAAGTTACTTGTCTGTACACATTAATAATGCTAAAAATATAAAAAATACTATTCTACAAAGTGTTGAAGTGCACATCTTTCAATCATTCCATATTGTTTAAACAATTTGTGAAAGCGCAGTCACCTATACCTATGTACAATAAAAGGTAGAGCATAACATGTTTATCTTATCAAACAGGCCTTATTATCATTTTAATAAAATGCCTCTATCTATTTTAATTGCATTTACAGAAATAACGAATAATCATGCGGCTCGGCATGAACTGCTTCCTCAAACAACTCAGTTCACGGTTAAAGAGTTGCATTCTAATTGGCAAATTTCAAATCACATCCTAGTCCTTCACTTTACTTTAAATTTGATCCTCGCAAGTTGTAGGTTGTACATATCGTCAGAAAACACTGTTAGGATAGAACTCAAAAGATTTGTCATTAGCGCAATTTGATCAAACCAAACAACCCAACACCCAGATAGGTCTGCTATCTACATGTTGAGGGCAGTAATAATACGCTCTGTGCTTCTGCCAGGTACGCAGGACAAGATAGATTCTCTCGAGCAATATTTTTTGCGTGTGTGCTTGCATGTGAATTTCTTTAATTTATTTATCTGTCCACTAACGAGAACATTGCCCCGAAAAAGTTAAATTCCATACATGTTTACTTCGATCCCTTATATATAGACTTACAATTTCATACAACCATTAGCATTATGCTCCAGGTTTTCAAATTTACCCAAGATATAAAATGTCTCTCGCATTCCAAAATCTACCATCAGAATGCTGCATACAGTTCATCAATTCCACTCATCCATGTGGTACACCATATTCACTGGCGTGTACACGCGTGTACGTTTATCCATAGTAACACATTATAAAACTTAAACAGAAGAACTAACATTTTTGACAGTCTTTTTCTACATACAAAAGGTCCGTTTTGCTTGCACGTATGGTGAATTTTCAAAATATGATAATGTATAGCTCAGTTACAATCCTGCTCCATGCAAATTTGCATGGCAGTTCACGCATCACACATTAGTTGTACTAACTTCCTAGACCAAATATAATTTTATACATTGTTACAGAAGTCTAAATTATATACTGTGCCCGAGCTGAAATTATCAATTATCTCACACACATTAGGCGCTTGACTTACAAGAAAACTTTACAAACATTGTTATTTGAATTAATTATACAAAAGTGTATTTCAAGAAGTATACAAAACCATTAATTGTGGAATCGTTAAGTCTTCATGTATCAAAAGATTACCTACGGAGAAAACCTGGATGCGACCTGGCGTGTGTCATCTCCCTCTTCTGAAGTCAGTGGTACGCCTTCTAAGACACTGAGGAGGTCATCACCCATCCACGTCGAGAAGTTGGTACGGGTAGCCCGGCTGCGAAGCTGCAATTGTAAGGCTTCCAGAACTTCTGCGTCTCCTGCTACAAGGTCATCTTTAACTCTGTTGCAGACCTTTTCAAGTGAGTCTCGTAGATCCTGCACCCTGCGCATTTCCTGTGTACCTCACGTCCGTACCTTTGGCGTGTCTTGGAGTAGAATGCAGCGTTTTGTCGATGTATTCCGCCAAATCACCATCTGGGAATTGCCCCTCATTCTTTGTCATCTCTCGTAGGGCGACTCACCGTCTTAGCACCCATATACGGTGTGATGGGACAACTCCTGCCATCCGCGTGGTGCCACTCAGTTCTCCTGTTGACGTGGATAAGCCTTGTCTCTTCACCTTAATGCCAGTTACGCCGACCAGCTGGTAGGAGTGGGTAGCAACCATACTTGGCTACTCGCTGGCGATAGGTTCAGGTGCTGCTCCTGAGGCGGTATGGACTACGCGCCGTACCTCTGGTTTGGCGGCTCCACTGGTCGTAGCCTTCGCGCACTTTCACGATTGGCACACGGGTGATGTGTGACTCCTTTAGTAATGTGCCCTCATTATATCACCAGGGTGAATGCCGATCATGTCAGGCAGAACTCTCTGTCCATATAGAGAGTGCTTTGTCACTCTGCACCACTCCCACATTGGACTTTATTTTCACTTGGAGACGACGTTTCTGTCCCAACAGCCTAGCCTGAGCATAGAATAGGCCTTTGGCGGAGGCTCCACCAAATACTGGTTTCAGGCCAATCTGATAGACTCCAGTGCTGCTGTAGGATTGGTAGATGACTTCAACGATTGGGCAGCGTCCATCTTCCACCTTGATTGTTATGTAGCGTTAAGCTATCACTAAAGTTCTTGAGCACTTCGGGGTACTCTCCAACCTTGTCAGTGTATGATTTGTGGTCCGCCCTATTGTCATTGTACGTCATGTACGTCGGCAGCTTGTCATTTGGCGAGTTGGCGAAGGGTGTCAGGGTAGTCGCCTCTCCCTCATGGCTGCTTGTGATGTAGTCCCGTATCTGCGGGTCATTGAGGCGAACTCTTCCATCCGATGACTGTTGATTGTTCCTTACGACGTTAACGGTGGATTGAACCCGTGGTCTCTTTGTTGGAGGTTCTTGCGCTGGAAGGCCTGGGGCCTTCCCTGCCTTGCTCCCTGTTGGATGGAGAAGTCACATCTTCTAGCAGCAGGTCTCCATCTCCATTGATAGATATGGCATCTGTCAGAGCAGCGTCGCTGGTGTCTAAAGGCAAGTTAGAGTTTATAGCAGCAAGTTCTCTCCAACTTTCCATAGCACTGCTAACAGTCTTTGTGATTCACTGCTGGCCTTGCCATAGTGGGTCCATACAAGACTGGGTGTCACCTGCGTAAAGCGTAATGTCCGTAATTGTCCTGGTTTTGTCAGGGTTACGTTCTTAAGATGTCCCCCTGGACGTTTTTCAGATCTCTTTGAAGTGTGGAATGGCGTTTGACATTACAGACATACCGTCTCTAGCGCATTATGAGTGTCTGTTGATATGCTGTTCAGCCTGCTGAAGGTGGCTGTTGTCATTTTGCAGGAATCACCTGGCCCACTTGCAAATGTTAGCGTGATTACCTTCGTCATTCGTGCACATTGTCCAAAATCCATCTCGGTCACTCAGTCCCTATAATGAGACACAATGGGAAAGACTCTAACTATATCATTATTGTTCCTGCTCTCCCTGTTTTGTTGCAAGGCTTAAAGTCCATTTATTTTCTTTAGTTATTTATTTTATTTTTTTTAAAACAAATGTCTATTTACAATCCTTGAATAAGACTAGGTGAGAATAATGGGAGCCTATGTTTTTCCAGTCTTCGAAAATGTAGACAGTCTCGTCAGCACATATCCACCGATTGGCCAAACATATGACATCATCAAGGTGCAATAATATTTCCCATTGAGACCTCATCACACTGTCTCCATCAGTCTTTCGAACGTTGCCGGTGCGTTGATAGGCCGAATGGCATTGTATTGAATGTATATCAGCCCAATTATTTTTCGAGTTGCAAATGCGGTCTTTTCTTTGTCTCTCTGGGGTCCATTTCTAACCTGCCAATATCCCGAACATAAATCCATCGTGCAAAACCACTTTGCACACCCTAGAGAGTTCGAGAGATTCATCGATTCGAGGATAGGATAGGCGGTCCCGGGACTGTCAAGCATTTATATTTTCTTCTGTAGTCACACGAAGCAGCCATCTCCTGATTTCTTTTGTATAATTACGACGGTGATGCCCATGGACTCGAGCTCGGCTCGATGATCTTCCTGTCCAGCATCTTCTCTATTTCTTCTCTTTTAGTAGGATGCCCACTTCTGGATATTGGGGTGCCCGTTCAACCCAATATTCCAATCTTTCTAATAATTTTGAATATATTCAATATATTCTACTTTTTATATTTGACCATGGCTGGCATTTCTAAAAGTGGACTGGCCCGTGAGTTTTTTGGGTTGAAATATCCATTGTTTAAGATTTTTAAATTTTTACCAAAAATGGCAAAATATTGAAAGAGCTATACACTTTGAAATTAAATATAGTACAACCTTCCTTTTGCCCTGTTAATAATACTTATTACTATAGATTGATATTTATGACTAAAACTATTGTTAAAATGAGGCATAATGGTGTGATTTTGGGGAGAATTTTAATTTTTTTAGTGATTTTTTCCAATTTTAAAACACCCAATAAACTGATTTTTAAATAGAAAAAATATTCCAGAGCTTCTAGTGATATTTAATCTTATATAGTATATTCTACTTTTTGAATTTTACTTGGCTGGCTTTCTGAACAGTGACCTGACCTGTGTTTATTTTTAGTTAAATACGCAATTTTTCATAATTTTTTTAGTTTGTTTTAACCAAAAATGTCAATATTAAAATACTAAACTTGAAAAGTACTTTTGGTACAAGCTTCACATTTTCTGTGAAGAATACTTATTGCACTAAATTTGATATTTAATGAGTATAAATATGATGAAGGCATATTGGTATATTTTGGGGAGAAATGTTAATTTTTAACCAAAAAACAAAAAATTTTACCCAAAACTAATTTTTACATAGAAAAAATATTCCAGAGCTTCTAGTTGATAATAATTTATCTATATATTCTACTTTTTTTGAATTTTACTTATCTGGCATTTCTGAAAGTGACATGACCTGTGTGTATTTGATTAAAATAGGCATTTTTTCATAACTTTTTAATTTTTTTAACCAAAATTTCACATATTCAAATATCTATAACTTGCAAAAGTACTTTGGTACAGCTTATATTTCTCCTGAAGACTACTTATTGCACATAGATTTGATATTTGTGAGTAGAAATATTATAATGAAGATATTGGTATGAGTTTGGGGTTAAATGTGAATTTTTATGATTTTGCCAATTTTACCCCCACACTGAATTTTTACATAGAAAAATTATTCCGAGCCCCTAATGAATTTGATATTATTTAGTATATTTCTACTTTTTACTGGTACACTCTTGGCTGACATTTCTGAAAATTGAACGTGGCCCGAGTCTTTTGGGGCTGAACTAATTTATTTTTTTTTTTACTTTTTGTAATTTTTTTTTTCCAAAAATGTCAAAGTATTAAAAGCTCTAACCTTGTAAAAGTAAACTCAGTACACACCCTTTCACTAGTAAGAGTACTTTGTACATATAGATTTTCTATTTTGATAACCAAAGAGTACTTGAAGTATATTGGTGTGATTTGGGGGAAAATGTTAATTTTAGTGAATTTTGCCAATTAACCCATAATTGATTTGTACATTAGAAAAAATATTCCAGTTCTTCTAGTGATGATAATATTAGTTTAGTATATTCTGTGTTTTAAATTTACCCAGTTGAAAAGTGATGTGGACTGAGGGTTTTGGGTTAAAAGCATGTATGTTTTTCCATTCATGATTTGTTTTTTCAATTTTTTCCCAAAAATTCAATATTAAAATATATGTTCATGTAAATTTTAGTACAACTTTAATTTGCTGTCTTAATACTTATCACATAACTTTTGTTATTAGTGAGGAAAACAAATTTGTAATGCAGCATATTGGTATGATTTTTGGGGGGATTGTAATTTTTAGTGATTTTGCTAATTTTTTCACGCCCCAATGAAAAATAAAGAAAAATACTAATACATTCATTCTCCAAAAATACATCAATGTATTGAAATGGATGCTTGGATTAAAAAGAGAACATGTTTGTATATTTTTTTTTTGTAATTATGATATTTTAATATATGCACAAATAATGAAAAATGCAGTTTTTGTATGATTCTCAGTTTTGTTAAAAGCAAAAGTGAATACTTTTTCGCATTTAACACTATTTTTTTTGTTTTTCAAAAAGTGTTTGCTTACCTTTATAGATATGCACATGTTCAGAGGTTTTTCCAATTTTTTGAGTCCTCTTTAGAGTTGGTTACCATGGTGCAACTACCATATAAAATTTTCTAGCCATTTTTGATCATTAACATAGAACAAATGGCAAAAATAGGTAAATTGCACTTTTTTTGCATGGTAACTGCAGAATTTGTTTTCAATCAGCATAGGATTTTCCCATTATTTTATCTGTATTCTTGATTTTAAAGCAAAAGTTAATTAGAATTAGTCCTGAAAATTGGAGTTGCAGAATGCAAAAACCAATTCATTCATCATTTTCCATCCGTCACCGATATCAATTTTTGTGTGACAGGATTTAACATTGTTTATCACATGCTTTTCATTCTTGTGTGTCAAGTTGTTCAAAAATATCAGCGCGCACAAATATTAACTATTACAAGGAAAATGTGTAAATGACTTATTAATATTTAATAACCCTGTCCACAAAGTGTAAGCAATGACCTATCGGTTCTATCACACCGTGCCCGTTGAGAGTTGATTTGACTATATTTCTGTTCAGGCCGGTAGAGTGGAATTAATGAAAATTGTCACCGCCCATGTAAGACATCCATCCGACGTAGACCTTTCATGTCTGTGCTATAAAATGACTGGTAAAGTAGACTACAATCTCTCTGAGCAACTAAATGCACGCGGCTAGTTTTTGACCACCCCCATGCTCCAGGAAGCAGGTCTCCCTCACGTAACCTCAAGGGCAGCTTAATTATTTTTTTTTTTTTTGGCTTACCAGTTTTCCCTCTAATCTGAAAAAAAGAAAAATTTTTATAATATTTTAAAAGAAACATTAGCAAGATTCGAACCCTAGACCACTGTATCAGGTGAGTCAGCTACCTAACCATAAGACCCAGCGAGGATGGTATGCCCAGTTGCAATGCTAATCCTTGTAACTTAACAAAAATAAGGAAATGCGTTACCAAACTGCTTCTCCACAAAATAAGCCCTGTGTAGAAAACTGTATAGATGTATTCAATTGACGTCAGCCACCAGACAATGTTGGTGGACAAGATTCGTACATTCCAGGACTACAATACATCTAGCTGGTCATCGATCCATGTTTAGCGTTTAGCGATTGCACAGAGATAATTGACAGGTGAATGTATTTGTAGTACTGGAATGCGTCCTAATCTTGTCCACCAACATTGCTGGCTATTGAATACAGTCTATAACTAGATGTCAGGCTCACACTTAGTAATACCCCTTGATAACACTCTAGTCAACACCTTGATAACATTTACGGAATAAATACTACTGCTATTGTTGGCAGCACTCAATATAACTAAGCTCCTGCTCTGGAACGGTGCCCACACCTATGCCTCCTGGAGCATGATTGGTGGTCAAACTCCTCACACTGCCACTAAATTCCACATGGGCAGCGTGTGTGTTACTTGAATTTTTTGTCATCCATGGACAAATTTTGTTTTGAATGCAGGCCCGGTCCCACAACTACACATAAAAAGTGGTAACCTGAGAGTTCTTCATTTTTTGTCAAAACCAAACCTCCCTTTTCAATGATTTTTCATGATTTTCCCCCCTTTTTTGCAAAATCTATGACAAAATCAGGGTTAAAAATGCCCCTATTTCAAGGTTTTAAATGACAAGTTTCAGACACCCCTTTTTCAATGACTTCTTATAATTTAAACATACAAACATACAAATCTCATTCAACATTACTTTGTGGCTGCGGTACTCCTCCCAAAAAAAAAATGAAATCCCTGTGTCTTTAATTGGGTTATATAATTACATACCTATATAGATTTTAAAATTAAAAAGTGCAACACAAATAAACATTCCCTTGAACTTCGTTATGTACAAATGTTCCTGTAAAGGGGTATTGTAGTCCGACCACGGTCCAATTCTGTGAATACACCCCCTTTTTTTAACTTCACGGAGACCGATGCCTCAGAAATGAACCCCTTTTTGTGATTTCGCGGTCCGCTATGACTTAAACAAATACCCCTTTTCCCAGGAATTTAGAACTCTTCATTGTTTACCACTTTTTATGTTTGATTTATTTAGGCCCGGGGAATGAGGGCGCATTAAGGGCCCAGTGGATCTCCATTTTTTTTTTTTTTTAAGATTTTTTAGTTTTTGATTGTTTTACAATATGATGCATCATGTTGATGAGTGAGCTGTTGTAAAGTACAATTCCAATAAATCGTTTTAGTTTTTATGTCTTTGAGCCTACTGTGGTCCTTGAAACCGAAGACAGAACCGAAACTGTGGGGACAGTCTATCGTAGGCCTATGATTGATCCATAGGCCCTGGCTCAAAAGTTGTGGTGGCCAAAAAAGTCATTTCCGCATATTTCATTTATGCATTATTTAAAAAAAAAAAAAAAAAAAAAAAACAGTAAGTTTTTCCCAAAATACTTGGTGGTGAGTGTTTGTAAATGCCAGGCGTTTCAAGAAGAAAAATGATAGACGTAAAATTATACATCACCTTTAAATACATAGATCTGTAGGCCTACCTTGTGTCCCAAATGACTGATAATTCAAGGAGTTAAAGATTATTTTAGACTTGCTGGTTAAATTGAGTCCATCATTTCGAACTTTTGCGATACAATTTAGGTGTAATGTTTAGTTATCCATTAGTTTAAACCTGTGGCATAGGTGGTTTTTAGCCTGGTCAAGTTTGTCCGTACACTAATCACTTACCTAGTCGTGTGATGTCGCTAGGCTACACACTACTCTGGCTGATAAACACCATCACTACCAAAAAAATGATGAGGACTAAATTAATTTAAATTAAAAAAAAAAAAAAAAAAAGGCATAATTATAAAAAAAAAACCCGGAGATTCTTGACCTCTATGTGAGATTTATATTCATTTTTACTAGACCGTTTTCTAATTCAAAAATGTAGCTCTAGTGAAATTTTCACAACTTGTTGCATGCACTACTAAATGTAGTTTTTTCTTTATTTCAGTTTGTACGGAGACGGCTAGGCCTAAACAGTCTGCTGTCTATATTATATTTACGGTGGCCTAGCTGCAAGTTGCAACCCAATTTTACTTTCATTCTGATTAGGCCTAGCTAGCTATAGCCTACTAGCCTAGGACCGTGAATAACATTGGCCTAGTCTAGCAATTTAAAAAATATTGTTTTTTCCTTGTTATTTGGGAGGCTGTATTTAATAAATATTCCCCAGCTCTGGGTCTAACATAATGTTTTAATTTTGTTTTATTGTATTAAAACCGTAACATAAAAACAGGTCTACTTAGAGACCTTCGTATTTTGGATTTGACGAGTGTGAACGCCATTGTCAACAAGTCAACACAAGTGCCGTCAATAAGTGTATACAAGTAGGGTACCGTAACAAAGCGAGAACAGTTTTTACTTGAGAGTGTTTTGCACCAAAGCCGAAAAGCCAATTATCAATAAACGTCTAGGCCTAAACCATAGCCTACTTTGGTCTAAATTATCAGGGTCGAGACCGTTAAGCCTAGGCCTAGCATGGCCTACTGACTATCTCAGCCTAGACCACCACCACTGCCAAGACTGCAAAAAAAACGACATAACATTGGCAGTACAGCGTGACATGCCAGTATCAATCCGAGAGGCTATCAGTAATGTAGGCATATCGGATCATGACTTGGTTTTGACCTAGGAACTTGGTGCCTCGATAGGACCTAGCATAGTTCAACCTTAGTAGTACTTCTCACTCGGTCTAGACTAGAGTAAAACCTAGTTTATTAAGCTTTTTTTTTCAAGCATCGAATCGATACACACCCTACGTAGTCTGCTGTCTTTACCTGTCCTCCATCCGATAAGCATATATAACTTGAAGTAGGCTACCATGCTACGTACGTAAGTCACGTAAGTCAACTACACTAACGAACGTGCTTCGAATTGATGCACTATTTCACGTACGTGGTATCAGATTTCTTACTCCGAACATGTTCATGAATGATGTCTGGCCCTAGACTAGGGCTAGGGCTTAGGCCCAGCCTTAGCCTAGCCTTCTTATCTAGATACCCAGTAATCGTTTTCAAAACATACCCGAGACCAATTTCCCAAACTACTACCGCAAACACTAGCATGACCAGGCTAGGCTATTGCAGTCACTCATGTCATGATGGCAGTTGTGAACACGATTGTAGTTTACAAAGTTTAAAAAACAGTTAAGTCCTGTTAAGGGAGTTTAGCTATCCTAGTTCTAACCCTAGTTTGTGTAACTAGTCAATGATTTAAAATACCATATACAGTGTCATAGCAAAGCAACAAACCACTTTTAATTATGGTAAAATTAGTCAATGATGTAGCACGTCACTGTCTGTAAAGTCATGACAGTCGAGTCAGTCAACAGTCTCATACTGACATGACCATGACAATGATGACGACATTCACTCACATAATCAACTACAGGGAGCAAGACATGTGCCTGCTAGCCCCTGCAATATACCAATGCACTGACCATGACCATCAGACACTGCACAAAAAAAGTAAACAGGAAATTCGAACTGCCAAATAAGTATGACATTCATAACAATCATACCATGATTTTGTGATCTTTCTGTCTTCATATGCACGTTCATGACATTCATCATACGGCTGCTCCATAAACTAATCCAACATCATCATTGTTAGAGTGCAGGGTTCATGCACTTTTATCAGCGCACTGCTGATTAAAAAGGGAACTCTGGAGAGCAGTGAAAAAATATTCTGCTGGTTGCCAGTCTTATTTGCTAATGCCCTAAAACAATATATCAAAACACCTTTTTGCAAAGAATTACAGTTTTGGGAATCTTGACACCAGCACCTTTATTGATGCATTTTTGGAAAATATAAAAAGGTATACATAATTTTTAACTAACTGAGCTTAAGGTCAACCTCTTTCACAAAATCAGAAAAATACATATTTAAATTATTTTATTATACATTTCTCAATTTGGAGTTTTAGATAGACAACAGATTTTCCCAAAAAAAATGTAAAAATAAAAGAATCCTCAGAAAATGGCAATTTTCTTTCTTTGAAAAAAAAAATTATACAACCCTCCTATTTAAAAAATGTGATTTTTTTTGCAATATTTTTGTTTACAACTATAATCCTGGTTATGTTATTATATCTTAAAAGAAGCTTAGGGTTATTTTCTTTCAATAAAGTCCCTTTGATCAATAACCATTTTCCCACGTCACTTTTTAGAATTGCCAGCCTGGTCATAAACACGAGGCGACGTTATGATCAATTTTAACATGGCTTGTCAGCTCTGGAATGTTGGGGTTGGAGCGAAAAGCTTAACGTAGAGCACTTTGGTCCAAATGGCCTCTCTCCTATTCTGGCTGCTCTCCTTTCATTCAATCGGTTGTCGTCTAGGTGCTTGCTTGATGGGATGAGTGTTCCCCCAGATTTTATTGGATGTTTTACCAAGGAAAGTTTCGACCAAGGGCGGTCCTTTGATGTGGCAAAAACATTTTGCTGTTTTGTTTCAGACGTGTTGCCAGTCCGCCGCTTTCTTTCATCTGACAACAACGTCGAACTACTTCTTCTGAATAGTCTAATCAATGTTGGGACAGTAGCGATGTTTATCCCGGTTATCAAGGTTGAGAGACGGACCTTAACATTCGTATTGTGCATGTGTGTCGTCGTCATTCCTTGATTTATTTTGTTTTGATGTTGTACAAGATTGTTGAGTGTTGCTGTTGTCGACATTGTCCGTAGAAATGACTCGCATTGACCCATATGTAAAAGACCTTTGGTAATTTGACTTCGGAATCTCCCAAGTTCATTACTTGTACAGCTGTGTCTGGCGTCTTTGTTGGGGATGATGCCTCTGGCCTTAGAACTTGTTTTTGCTGGAACAAACGTGTCTTTGGGTTCTATTACGGCTAATATCTCGTAACTTTCCTATATGACAGATTTTCAGCGGGTAACTATTTTTCGTGAGTTCGGTGGGTAATAGTAGTGCATTGTCCGGACTTCCACTCTAGATACTGTTTCTATGTCGTCCATGTGTCCAAAGTGGTATTTCTTACCAGCCATCTTCAATAAGCTGGGCGACTTAATTATGAACGTCACAGTTATTGCGGCGTAGAAAATTTGCTCCTAGTATAGCACGCAGATCCGTGGAATAGCAAGCTACTATTATTTCCTGTTGTCTCCCGACATGCCGAAAGTATACTAGTTGTCATCTTTGCCTTTGAAGTCTACTTCTAACCCATTTACGTTTTACAAGTACGTTCGTCGGTTTCCAAAGGGTTGGCCTTGTTTTCCGTTACTTTGCGGAAGTTTCCTGTATATAAATAATCGTACAAAAAACGTTGCCCCCAGTATCTACCAGGAAATCAACAAGAACACCATGCCCCCTGCCTGTACTAAAGCTGTAGTCATTCCAATTTGTTCTTCTTCGTACATTAGTTATTTTCCTTATTTCTTTTCTTTATCAGAAGGTCGGTGATTTTCCACCCGTCTCCCGACCTAACAAACGGATGGGTAAATCGTTTCCTCCCCCGCTGTCTGTGTGGTTGTCTCCTATGTCCCGTTCCACCTTGAATTTGATGACGTCGCATGGGCTGTCTATTTGGACACTTCTCTTCATGTTGTCCTTTCTGTCCACATTCATAGCAAACTAAAGTCGCCTGCTTGACGCCGTCGGACAAATCTTTCTGGTATGCCCAAACTCCCACATTCTAACACGGTGTGATATCACGAATCGGTGTTCTTCCGTTCCTGTCTTGGGTCTTGATCTGATGGAGTGGATAGGTTTGGGAGCTCCCGTTCCAATCATCGAAATGTACTCTCATTCATGTTGCCGTTTGTAAGATGTCTGTTGTCTCTCGTTTCCAGGTATTCAGGAATGTCTTCAAGGTTTCGTTCAACTCGTTGTTCACTGTCTGCGTTTGTAACTTCTTGTTTATTGGTTCCTGTAATCACTCTGAACCGATTGATATCTTCTGTTTGGTACGGCACACATCCTTCAAAGCCCATATTTTTCCAATGGTACTCACTGCCCCTTCCATGTTTTGCAGTCTTTGTCAAATATCTTCCTCTTCAGATCTGGACTGATAGCATTCTGAAGGGCTTCGAACGCAAGATGTCTTGTGTTTTTCTGCGTGCAGTTGGTGGATATGCGTTTTGGACTAAAACCAGATGTCGTCGCACTCCTGTACAAGTTTCTCTCCTTTTTGCCGTTTTTTCTCTAGTTGAGTAGTTTGGTTTTCTTGCTCGTGCTTCTTGTGACTGCCGTATCGTCTTTCTAGAGCAGCTGTCAGCAGGTGATATGATGTCTGTTCGGTATGGGTTAATTTTGATGTATAATCCGGCGGGCGTCCACCCAATGACTGAATGCCAAGCATTCGTGCTTTGGTCTAGAGTCCCAACCTTGACATTTCCGCACATCGATTGAATTGTGATATACTCGAATAGTCCTCTTTTTCCTGTAGAGGTGTCGGGGTGCAAATCCTGATTGCTTAGATCTAGCAGGAGCACAGTGGTGTTGTGTTTTCTCGTGCATTCGTCCGTAGATATAGGCTTATTCGTTTGTTGCGTAGGCCTATGTTTTCTTACGTTGTTTCTTTGCACCATCATCATCTGATCGGGGTATGTGCACCAGGTCTCATTATCTTCTGCACACTGTATAGCTGTTGATTCTTGGATGATGTTGTGGTTGGTTGCCGTCATCTATCTTAGTTTGGCTAGGTTTGATAATTCGCTCTGTAGATTTCCCTCATTTCAATCTTGATTCACATGTCATGTTTGTCGTCGCTTGCCTCATCGCACTCTGAATCACATTTCGAAGTCGTCTTCGTTTCACATCCTGTTTTTCACTCATCTGTATCAGATTCTATTTGTTTCTGGTATCTCATCACAAGTCTTCCTCCCGTATTTTGAACGATATTTCGTCGTCGATTATTTTTGTAAATGCATTTTTTGATGCTCCTTATTTCAATAAAACTATTGATTCAGTTGTAATGGCTATGAAATTTGCTACTTTTTAACTATTATTTTGACCTGAAAATATTCTATATAATTCCAGTAGTTAATTAACGTTTTGTTTGGTTTTCTATCTATCACGAAAATTAGACAGTATCTTGTACTATATAAGCTTGATTTTGCTTTAATTATGCACTTTTCATGTGTTTGCCCGTGCTTAGATGTGTCCACACCCTCTGTGTCTATACTTGCTTCGCCCCTCCCGCACTATCACTACTTGTCAACGAAGCAGTCGCCAAAAAGCGAATAAAAGTCGGTATACACAAACGTTTGTATGCGTGTGAGCTCCCCAAGTGAATTTATTCTGTTCTGTCCTGAAGAAATCTTGTTTGTATTACAGGTTGGCTATGTCCTGTTTTGCCTCTTCCTGAGTACCCACGGTGAATCTTACAAAATGCGGAGGGAATTTTCCTCCGAGATTGAGGAAATCTTCCTCCCAATGCAACAGACTGAACAGTCTCGCATGATTTCGGAGGGGATTTTCCTCCGAGATTTCAAAAACGGAGGGCTTTTTTCCTCCCGATGAAGTCACTGAAAATTCGGAGGAGAATTTTCTCCCGTCGATGTTATGGATGGTGGGAAAAGGCCCAACTTGGTTTTCAACTCGTGAGCTAGATTCACTGACTAGTCTAGGCTAGGCGGGCTAGTAATCAAAGTGTGTGTAGACCAAACTAGGCCTTGTGGTCGTGTAGTTTTTTTTTTTTGACAATTGCTGAGTGGTCTGTTATGTTAATAATGCTTTACCAAAAAAAATAAATGAAGCGTTGACCCAATTCTTAGTACCACTCGGAGTCGTAAATGTGTTTTTTAGTAAACAAACTTTTAAGTTACACACTGAATGACGATCATGTAGATTGGTAGCCTATGCGAGGTTGAACACCGGTCTGTCACCACTGTAAACCGACCTTACCGAGCGTTAGTAACTAAACTAAATACTGCTAAGACTAAGGGTACAAAGAAGGGGTTTAAGGTAGCGTGGACTTTTTTGTTACTCTTATATAGCAATCTGATGATCAAAAATAGAAGGACTGATGGGACATGAATTCGTACCGTTGTCAAACTTCTTTATTTGTACCTAGGAAACTTTGTAGCCTGACTCATTCAGAATTTCGGATATACAGATTTACACGTCTAGCTTGTTTCTGTCTCTAAACTACTTCTCCTTTTTCACTTCTCTCCTCCCATCACAACTTTTAGAATACGCCTAATTTTACCTTCTACAAATCTGATTGGTTGGCCAGAGCGCGCGGGCGCTAGCCAAACAGTAGCACTGAAATTGCGCGCTTTAGCGTACGGGGAGCGCGCGGGTCCGAGAGGGAACGCTCCTCTGGGAGGGAACCTCCTTCCAGAGGGAGGGAAACTTCCTCCCAGAGGAGGGAAACTTCCCTCCCAGGGAGAGGAGGCAATTCTCCTCCCAAATTAGACAAGGAGAGCGCGGTAAGCGGCACCTTGAGCATAAGCGCTGACCGGGCGTCTGGCCTCCCAACACGACGGTACTGACTGCAATTTTTCTAATTATATTAATAATGGTTGTGACGGTCGTGTCCGTCACAATATTTACTGCATCAACTGCTACTTAATCTTGATCTTTCCACCCATGCCCCATTTCTGCAGCCTTGCCATTTCTAAAGTGCCTACAAGGCCATTATCAAAATTACGTGAAAAATCTCTTTTGCTTTTTCTTGTACACATCAAACACTTGAAATGTTGCAATGATCTTTTAAAAAAAATTGATTTACAAGAAAAGAGGTCTTTCACCTCACTCGCCTAACCTATAATAACAAAGGTTTTTTAGAGAAAGTCGAGTATCCTCATTCTATCAATTTAATACCCGACCTCGAAGTAATTGTGCTATTCAAAGTGTGACCCATACTGTTATACATACATATCCAACATGTCGTTGTTTAGATTTAGAAAGTCTCCAGAACTTGCAAGATGGCCGCTAATCCAAAAGGTGGAAGACGTCTATATAAAGGTGAAGAAAGACAAATGCAAAAATGTATCATCCTCATACCACATGTTCACCATGCCTGTTTGCGGTTGGTAATGATAGACTCATATGACCTTTTAGAACCTTGGGCATTGACCTTTGACACCACATCAATGAGGGATCCAATGTTGCACCAAACTCAAGTTTTGGTTCCAATTTGAACTTCAAACACTTTTCAATTGAGGTCAATTTTACATTTTAGCCTATCTTACAATTTGACCTCACATGACCCTTTGACCTTGGTAATTTGACATTTGACCTTGGTAATGTGACCTTTGAGGGATTCCCAGTTGGCTCTATGAAACTCAAAGTTTGATTGTTAATGCCTTTTTCACATCAACAGACTGAACAACATTGACAAAGTGATCCCTTTCTTATGACATTGCCTGCCATATGTGGAGGCCATGGTTTTCTTTTGAGAATACTAGAGGCTTTTCCCACTGCGTCGGTGATTGATCGACTTTTTGCGATCGATCACCGTTTTGGCAATACTATTGTTGCAGTCGTTTCTGATACTAAAGCGTATGCGCAACAGCACCTTAGTTATGATGTAAAAGTTTTCCAAAGACAGGATTTAATGAGCTGCTGCTTTCACAAAATAAAACTGTCTTTTTGAGGCATGTACGCGTTGGTTGAGTTGACTTTTTTAATGCCGAGATATATGGCCATCTTTTGAAATGATATGCACTTTCCCTTGGGTTTGATTCCTGCAACGGAAATTGTGAGTTTTCCATTCATGAAATTGACGGACTAACTGAGTAAGGAAATTCACCATGGCGAATAGACTCTTACGTAAGTGCATTTATTGGACGATGTTTGCTGTTATTTGAGGAAGCACAAGAACGGTATGTGTGTCAGAGATTGCGAAAAGTATAATGAAATTTTGTGGCGTTTGAAGTCTACACATCGCGATCGATCGCAAATGTTTATCGATCACCGGCTCAGTGGAAAAGCCTTAATGATGCCATAAAGAAAGGGATGTTTCTTTTGATGCCATTAACCACATGGCCACATATGGATGATGTGTGTGCTCGTCAGGTATGATCTATATATTAAATACATCTGTTTGTGTGTATTGCAAACTTTTGCAGTGCGACTCCATCATGGTTTCATATACTTCAAGGTTCATGTCAGTCCTTAGCAAATGTTTCAAGCTTTTTGAATTCTGCAAGTACCCAAAGAGAAAAGGTTCATTAATTATTGCATATCTCTTAATAAAATAAGTTTGGAATGGACATAAACACTTAACAGTATCTGGAAACAATTATAAGAGTTTTAGGTATAGGCATTATTTTAACATCAAAACTAATATGTGTCTGTGTTATAATCGCAAATGTGTCTTTTTAATTTCATTTCGTGAATTTGAACCGGTTGTTATTATACATGAAGTGTACAGGTTCAAAGTATTCAACAGACAAAAGGCATTTTTGTCCCCACGAAGAAGTTGGGGGGGACTATGGGGACTATAAATGGGATCCGTCCGTATGTCCGTCCGTCCCGTCCGATGTCCGTGAAAAAATGTTAACCCTGGAACATTTGGGGATATCTTTTTTTTGGATGAGCTATAGGGAGTAGCCAAAACTTGGGTATATTGTAGGCGGGGATACCCCTACTCAACATTAAATTTCATTTCCCCAGGGTCCTCCCTTGCGTCTGTCAGGGGGTAGGGGAAAAAGGTCAAGGGAACAAGGTCAATAGCACAGAAAATGGTCAACATTGTGTACCAATTTATCTGGAGTTCTGTAAGGGGCTACGATGATGTAACTTGGTGGAAAAGAAGCAGGGTGATGAGTGCTAACCTGATTAGATTTGGGTTGTAAAAAAAAAATATGCTAATTAAGTATCTAAATTTGCATAATTTATGAAATTTTCCCGCACACGGCTTGTGTACACGTTTTTTGAGTTCTGTAAGGCGTATAATGGTGTAACTTGGTGAAGAGAGCGGGCTGAGGAGGCTTGACCTGATTGAATTTGGCGATTTTATTTTAGTTTGGTTGTCGGGGTCTAGTTCTTTTGGGTTGCCAGCCTGTTTTACATTCTTGAAAAATGTAAAATACGTAAAATCCAATGTTTCGCAGCTTTCCAGACCCCGTATGGGTCCCCAAATTTAAATGGATGGGTCACATGAGTTTTTAAAAATAGTGTTGCAAATTGAGTTAACTTATCATATTTTTACTAAATTTAGTGAATTTCAGGGATTTGTGCATGATGAATTTCAAGATTTCGTGAGTCATTTTACCAGAAAGATAACCATTTTATTTCAAGGTATTTTGAGGGAGCTATGTGGCCAAAATTAAGGGTAGACTGGTGCAGTTTTAGATGTCACTTAGATGATCGCTATATTCGGCGGGGACATTATTTTACGCATCGAGTAAATACAAGTTCGCCTATTTTCCATTCAGCCAATTCAAATGGATAAATAACCATCATGGAAGAACCCAAAGATTTGATAATTGCTTGTGTGCAAACATCACAACCCAAAACAAATTTACCCTCTAAAACAAGTTGTTACCTATAACACTGGCAAATTAATGCCTTTGAAAAAAAAAACAAGGGCGAGAGGCAAAAATGATAGTTTTTAAAAATGTGTTAAAGCTGGGCGCAAAACTGATGCATTGGCTTTTTGAACGTAAACTTTCTCATGGCGTGGTAAACAATCCTTGTAGAGTCACTGATAAACAATGATGGTTCGGGCTTGCTGAGCTTTTGTTATATATTGGAAATTGGTATATAGTCAAAATTACCTTTTGTTCTCAGCTGGAAATTTTAATGTGATCTTTGGGTGCCTTATACAACATTCCTTTGTTAGAAAAAATACGCATTCTGGAAAAAAAAGAAATGGAAAATGTAGGTAATCAGGCAGACAAAAAAGATCGGTTGTGAAAACAAGCTCAAAAGAATAAGTTGAAGATGTGGGTTAATAGGGATAGCAGCGATAATGGCTGAGAGAAATCAAAAAAAAAAATGTGGAAGTACATTTTTAACTTATAAATAGGGATAAGTGTGTACATTCCCCTATAAAGGCTTTTTAATGTAAAAAAAACCACCAAAGTTTTTTTTTTAAAAAAAATGAAGTATTTGAGAAAACTGTTATATACAGTCTCCATAAAATAGACTCAGCGATGACTGAGTCTCAAAATCGACATAAAAGCTTGATGTGGTTAAAGTTAGTACAGCATAAACAAGATCAAACCACTTGTGTTTGAGGTCAAACTGTATTGATCGTGGTGCACAATGTCAGGCTGAAAATCTGTGATATTCCCACAGGGAAAGGCTTTTTTTGATCTCAAGTTGTAATTGTGCTATGCACGTATAGAAAATTACAGAATCAGATAAAAGTACCGCCGTCTTTATTACACGGAATTTCAAGCCAACAATGCAGGTTGTTATGTTCGCATACATTCTAGTAACAAAAAACTAAAAACATGAATTTGAGGATTTTTTCGATGTTGCGGATTAGCAAATCGCTGCTAAACACTTTAATATACAGTGATATATGTATAATTTATATTGGTTTACCTTTAATTTTGTTGTATTATCCAAAAAGTTAACACTTTCCAGATCCTGGTGGGGAGCAACTATGCCACGGGACATTTTTCAATACAGTCATTTTTATGATGAGGATTGATTCTATGGTATTAATCATCATTACAAACAGTTGGCTTCATGTGATGGAAGTATTTCACAAAGTTTCAAAGAGTAAAAAGTGCGAGACCTGGGGGTCTATATCGCAGTCGCTCTGAGGGACCAACTTTGCTCAAAAGTACTGGGCAAATGTACAAAAATGTATAAAAACATACACATAGTTGTAGCATTGCATATGAGCTTGTGAACAGGCTCTTTGAAAAGGCAAATACATGTGATTTTAAAATACATGCACAATAATTGATTTCAGCACCTGCGCCGGGGACCTCTGTTTTTTCATTGATCAATACATATCCTTGAGAAAAGCTTATAAAATTTGTAGTTATTTCTGGCCTTACAATTTTGTGTTATGAGCAACTGCTTGCTTTCCTACAGTCCATATAGGCCACTATCTGTTTTTTGGTAATTGTCAGTTATGGACCTAACAAAATTACCAAGTGGAAAGATACCGACTGAATTTGCAGTGTTAAAGGCTAATAACAATTGCCCACTGTATGCTATGATCTAAGGGTTACCCCACTCAGGGCCATAGCTGGTGGTCGGTGCCAAAATGGTAATCTGCAAAAAAGGTTCCAGCTACATCATGCTCGAAGGTGCCGCCTTTTTTGCCTCCAATGGCCCGGCACGAGGATATTTTCCAGGAAAATTGTTTTATACCATAAAATAATGTTCAAAAATTGTACAAAAATCGAAGAGCTTCCGGGGGCTTTGCCCTGGGACCCAGCAGGGGGGCTCTAAGGCAGGCCCCTGCACCCCACCCATTAGTTCTCGCGCTCGCACTCGAAAGGTCACTTCTGGAAAGGAAGACAAGATGATAGTGGGTCCGAGTTTGTGAAGAATTATAATGAATTTGGGTTGCTGGTTTGAAGTCTAGAGACGGCGATCGATCGCAAATGTTCTCGATCACCGGCTCAGTGTGAAAAGCCTTAATGTATGCCCTTAAAGAAAAGGGATGTTTCTTTGATGCCATTACCACTGCCACATAGGATGATGTTGTGATGCATCGTTCTGTATGAGCATATCATAACATTTCCATCTGTTTGTGTGTATTGCAACCTTATTGCAGTGCGGACTCCATCCTGGTCTCTATATCCTTCAAGGTATGTCAGTCCTGCAATGCATGTTTCAAGCTTTTTTTGTAATTCCTGCAAGTACAAAGAGGAAAAGGTATTATTAATTGCAATATCTCTGAATAAAAATAAGTTTGGGAATTGACAAACACTTAAAAGTAATCTGGAACAATTCTTAAGAGTTTTAGGTATAGCATTATTTTCACATCAACTTATATGTGATGGTGTGTTATATCAAATGTTGTATTTGTAAATTTCATTTCGTTAATTTTGAACATGGTTGTTTATTATACTGAAGTGTACATGGTTCAAAGTATTCCAACAGACAAAAGGCATTTTTCCCCGACGAACGAAGTTCGGGAGGAGGGGACTATAAAATGGGCTCTCCGTCCGATGTCCGTCGTCAGCCAGTATGTCCGTGATAAAAATGTTAACTGGAACATTTGGGGATATCTTTTTTCTGGATGAGCTAGAGTAGACAAACTTGGGTAATTGTAGGGGGGATACCCCTACTCACCATGTAAATCATTTCCCCCAGGGTCCTCCCGGGTCTGTCAGGGGGTAGGGGAAAAAAAGGTTCAAGTTCATCCTTAAAAAAAAAAAGGTCAATATTGCACAGAAAATGTCAAACTGTGTACAAATTTATCTGGAGTTCTGTAAGGGCTACGATGATGTAACTTTGGTGGAAAGAAGCAGGTTGATGAGTTCTCAACCTGATTAGATTTTGGTGTGTAATAACATATGTAATTAAGTATCTAATTGCATAATTTATGAAATTTTTCCCGCTAAGGCTTGTGTACAGTTTGTTTCTGGAGTTCTGTTAAGGCGTTTATTAATGGTTGTAATTGTGGACAGGAGCGGGCTGAGGAGATTTCTCGAATTGATTAGATTTGGGGCGATTTTTTTCATTGCTTTTGGTTTGTCGGTGGGTCAGTCTTTTGGGTGCCGCTGGTTGAATTTCTGAAACAATTTGTGAAAATACGTTAAAATTCAAGTTTCGCCGTTTCCAGACCCCGTATGGGTCCAAATTAAAATGTGGTCACATGGTTTTTCAAAAAATAGTGTTGCCCAAACATGAGTAATTATCTTTTTTCTAATTTAGTGAATGTTCAGGGATTTTTGCCATGATGAAATTTCAAGATTTATTGAGTAATTTTACCAAAAGATAACCATTTTCTTTCAAGTTATTTTTGGCGAGCTATGTGGCCAAAATTAAGGGTGGAACTGGTTGCAGGTTTAGATGTCACTTAGTGATCGCTATATTCGGCGGGGACATTATTTTTTACACACCGCGTAAATACGAGTTCGCCTTGTTTTCCATTCATCCAATTCAAATGATAAATAACCATCATGAAGAACCCAAAGCATTTGATATTTTGCTGGTGTGCAAAAATCACACCCAAAACAACTGTACCCTATACAAAAAAGTGTTTACCTGAAAACCACTTGGCAAAAAAAAGCTAAAAACAAACAAGGAGGCAAACATATCTGTTTTAAAACTGTGGTTGTAAAACTGGGCAACAAAAAAACTGAATTTGTTTTGAACTTAAAATTCTCATGGGTGGTAACGGTAAACCATACAGGTAGCGTCACTGTAACAATGATGGTTACGGGCGGAGCTTTTGTTATATATTGGAAATTGGTATATTAGTACATACCTTTGTTATCTCAGCTGGAAATCTTTAATGCTTATTCTTCCCTCTTTTTTCCTTCTTTGGTCACTTCCTACAAATTTTTGGTATAAACAAATACTGCAATCTGGAAAAGAAAAAAAGAAATGGAAATTTAGTTAATCATGCAGACAAAAAAGATCGGTGTGAAAACAAGATCAAAAGAATAAGTTGAAGTGTGGGTTAAAGGGAATTAGCAGCGATAATGCGGAGAGAATCAAAAAAAGGGGGAATGCATTGTAAGCTTATAAATCAGGGATATAAGTGTTGGTACAATTCCATATAAATGATTTAATGTAAAAAAAACACCCCAAATAGTGAAAAAAAAATTGAAAAGTATTTGAGAAAAGTTGTCATACAGGTCTTCCCATAAATAGACATACAGCGATTGAGTCTCAAAATCTACATAACAGCTGATGGTGGTTTCAGTAGTACAGCATAAACAAAGATCACCCACCTTGTGTTTTTTGAGGTCAAATGGATTGATCGTGGTGACACAATGTCAGGCTGAAAAATCTGTGATATTCACCAGGGAAGGCTTTGTTGATCTCAAGTTGGAATTATGATATGCACGTATAGAATATAGAATTACAGAATCAGATGAAAAGTACCGCCTTGTCTTTTATACAGGATTTCAGCCAACAACTTGCAGGTTATGTTCGCATATCCATTTAGTAACAAAAACATAAAAAAACATGAATTTTGATGATTTTTCGAGTGTTTCGGATAGCAAATCGCCTTGCTTATCATAAGGGCTGTTTCTATATGTTTACCTTAAATTTGTTGTTTACTCCAAAAAAGTTAACAATTTTCCAGATCCCTGGTGGGGGCCAGCAAATATGCAAATGCGACATTTTCAATACAGTCATTTTTTTATGATGAGGTATTGATTCTATGGTAGTATCATCTAAAACAGTGCTTATGTGATGGACGTAATTTCACAAAGTTTAAGAGTCAAAAGTGCGAAGGACCTGGGGGTCTATATTCGCAGTCGCGCTTGAGTGGACCAGTTGCCCAAAAGTACTGGGAAATAGTACAAAATTGTCATTAAAACATACACATAGTTGTAGCATTGCATATGAGCATTTGTGACAGACTCTTTGAAAAGGCAAGACATGTGATTAAAAATCATGCACAATAATTGATTTCAGCACCTTCTGCGGGGGGACCTTCTGTTGTTTTATTGATCCACTACATATCCTTGGAAAAGCTTATAAATTTTGTAGTTATTTCTGGCCTTACACTTTGTGTTATGAGCAGGCTGTTTCTCAGTCCCACATAAGCCACTATACTGTAATTTGTCAGTTTATGGAATACACCAAAATTACAATGGTACAGATCGACTGACTGAAGTTGCAAGTGGTTTAAAGGCATAAACAATCCATGTATTAGCTATGATCTTAGCTGGTTACACACTTCAGGGCCATAGTGGGGTGTGCCCAAAAATTGTAAATCTGCCAAAAAAGGTCCGCCTTCATTCATGATGAAGCTTGCCGTTTTGCTCCAAGCCGGCCCGAGGCATATTTTCAAAAGTAAATATTGTTTTTATTACATTCAAATTAATGTTCAAATTGTCAAAAATCGCAGAGGCTTCGGGAAGGGGCTTCGACTGGACCCCAGAGTAGCGTCCTAAGGCAGGCCCCTAGTAGACCCCACCATTAGTCTCGCGCTTCGCAACTGAAAAAGGTCCCCTTTCTGGAAAGTCCCGCACCCCAAATTAAATTCCGGCTATGGGCTGCCCCCATCCTAGAACACACCCCCACCCCTGGAATACAACTCCGGAATCACCTACACATTCTTCAGGAATTTTCGCTCTTCTCCGTGCCCACTAACACAAAATCAATTTCGCCTTACACCCCGAAATTAAATCTACGTACGGTCCTGGCTATACCTAACTCTCTCAAATATAAAACACACAAACCAGAGAATCATTTCTCACACAAGTATAAAAAGGCTGAAAAAATGGGAGAAAAGAAAAAGGTGTGTTTATCACAAGTCAAATTTGCATTAGGCACACATTACTAAGGCACGGTCAGATGAATAGAAGAAATCTCAATGTTTTAGGCAGTTGGGGGAGGGATGAGGTGTGGGATTAACGAAAACTGCGCTAACTTTTTTCCAAAAAGCTGATTGAAAATGACAAATACTTTCAAAATTGTATTTTTGGGGGTTATTTTTTCTAATTTCATGGAAATTTGATGTACCTGGGTGTTACAATGAAGTAAAAAACTTGTCTGTGAATAGTATTAACAGACACTATCAGTGATTTGAAAAATATTTGAATATTTGCAGGAATAGCTTCGAAGTGAAGGATAGTCTGTAGAATTTCTAAGTACCTTTTCAGCTATAGAATGAAGAAAGGAAGACAACGGCCCCACGTGTTCCAAGTACGATTCTCCATTCAATTACGTGTGGTAGTAGTTGTACGTTCGCACAGTAATGACTAAAATCTTGTTCTGTCCTTATAGGTTGCTTCGGTCTTATCATTTGCGGGTTATGTTCGGATACCTGTACTTGTTACGTACATGCAAATCTGATTTTGATGATTTTTTCGATGTGAGGTAGCAAATAATCACTGATAGTGTCTTTAAACAATCCGGTTTACTAACCTGGCCAGCCCAAACTGGTTTCTCACAAACAGAACAGTAGCCTCCAATGGTCAAGTGTTTACTCTCTGACTGAAAGGGACTTTCATCACAAATGCCTTCTCCATTAACCGATAGTTACTAAAATAAAGTGTTCACCGAATGAATGTTTGTCGTCTGGCCATTGTTGTTAATTGTGAATGGGGACAAGATCGCACGAGGTCACCAAGCTCACATGAGGGTCCCCAACATGTGGGTCACTACCCAAGGACCATTGTATCCAAGAATTGTAATTCCATGAAAATGTGTGCACACAGTAGGCCAGTTCCCTACTATTTTGAAAATAGTGAGGCCTGCTTTATGTCACCAAGGGACCATTTTCAGATACCCCGAGGCTTGAATAAAGGCGTATAATTTGTTTTATATACTTTGACCTAATTTTGGTTTTTCAATAATAAGTCGCTTTTAGAAACAGCGAGGTTCACATCCTCAAGTACTATTTCCTCAAGTAATTAGTTACTTCTCACCTGCATTGCGCGCAAGCGCAATTCACAAGCCATGATATTTACGGCTTGGTGGTACTATTGACGGCTTGGCGGTACTATGATGGCTTGGAGGTACTATTGAATCGGCTTGGATGTACTAGGACGGCTTGGAGGTAATATGTAAATATGTATCTTGCACACGTCTTCACAAATAGTTAAACTATTTCAAATGGAGAGACGTTTAACTAATGAACAAGCTCCAATTTACATAACAAATATAATAAAAACTATGTCCTACCCTTCCCCAAATTATCTTACCCAAGACATTCCCTGCCCAGAATTCTGTAGAAACCCAACCATTTAACAATAGAATCTTGGGTGTGTTCTGGGTGTGAGCCTACTAAAAAATTCCTAGTGTGCTGGGGTGGATATTTGGAATAACTCCATGTCCTACCCAATACATTTTGATTACCCAGATCACTTCCCCAGACCATTCAATCAAAGTAGGTGAGTAGAAGTAGCCTTAATCATGTCGTGTCAATAGAGTTTTCTCTAAGAGGTGTTTATCCAATTAAACAATTGCTAACTGCTCAAGGTACAGGTTGAAGTTGCATGATGTACGTTTTGTCCTGAAAGGCGAGTTGGTTTTACAATGAACTACTTTGCAATAGGCACTGTGCTTAACAATAAGATATTTTGATGGGCATTGCCCCTGGACCCCAATTAGCTACTTTGGTTCAAAATGATGATGACCCAGTGTTTTCAGTCATTTGTGTTTGATGGTTGATGACCTTTGCCCAAAATCCCAATTTGCTACTTTGGTGGACCACTTTGGATTGTTCGTCCGTGGTGGTTAAAGATGATTCCTCGGTGTTTTTCACCTAATTTTTGGTGAGTATTGCCGGACCTCGATCAGCTCGTTGAATGCCAAAACAACAATTTTCTTAAAAGCAAAATGGAATACTGGATGGTCCCCAGATGTTTCCCGATCCTTTTTGTTTCAATGGTTGATGAACCATTGCCTGGACCCAAATTGGCTCATTTGGTTCAATTATAGAAAACAAATATTTTTAAACAAAACTGGGTACTTTTGATTGTTACAGATCCAAAATGAAAAGTTCACAAACAATCAGGAAACAGGATACTTGAAATAATAAAGATAAAGGGTGAAAGTTTATTGATTGAGTCTTGATGACACATACTTTTACAGACACATCAAATTTTTAATGCATGTTAATTTGAGCATGATATAAAATGAAATGGATATTTTTTAAAAAGCAGCTTGCCCATTATAGCTTAATTTTAACTTTAATTGACAGCCTACTACTTTATTTGATTGTGGAAAAGTGATTAGAAAAAGAATGACCGCTAAATTATTATGACCTTTAAAAATGCAATCAAAAATGTAAAATTGCTCACAGGGAATTGTGTGCTACAACAATAGGTGCTTTTCATGGATTTCAGTAAGTCATGCTTGAAGATCAAAGTCCAACATGAAAAAAGGTAATTTAATAAATAAGTTTCTGTGCAAGCCAAGAGGCCAACACTAAAATCTTTCACTCAAGTCAATTTGGAACCAAAAGAGTTGCTCATTTATCTGGGCATGTTTGCTGAGGCTGTGCTGTAGCTAGAAAGTTAATGTATCCATTTCAACATACTATAATATCATATATGTCAGTTGAAACCTGACAATAGGATTGGACAATAAGGCCAGAGTATGAAAGAACAAGGTCATAATTCAACGCTCACACAGAACAACCCTGACGTTCGGCAGGTCTGGGACAATTCTAAATGTATCTTGGCCTTAAAATCAACGTCCCTTTAAAATAGCAACAAGAGATGGAGGTAATTAGATAAGTGCTAACTAAAGAGCCAGAAGTCAAGTAATCATTTGTTGACAACCACTTTGTTTAATTGCCTATGTCAAGAGCCTGTCTTGGTTTGGTATGGGCATTTGATCTGGTTGGACCCAGGACTATCCTGGGCTCAGCTTGGGTTAGCTTGGGCATGTTCCTAGTGATCACCCTGGACACACTAGAGTCATACCCAAGTAACTCCCAGACTGTAGAGCGGAAAGAAATTGGAGAATAAGAAAGAAAAATTTTGGTAGGGTTATTATGTCGTAGGGCTATAATAGGATAAAATATTTGTTTTGTTTTTTTAATTATTTTATGTAGGAAAACTACAGAACTATTTCATTTACGGGAGTCGTATTATTTTTTTACACTTGCTGAGATTGAGGTGGAGTTGTTGGAGTTGAATAGAAATAAAACTTGTCATTCATAGACTTTCTTTGGCTTGTAGCAACTTTAATAACAGCTGAAATTTGGAGGAAATTTGTATCCTGAAAAAAATATAATCTCCTGAACATTACTTTAAGACCGATTTAAAGGTGCAAGAGAGATTCAAATAACAAGTAACCCGAAAAAATTCTGATTTTGCACTGGTCTAAATTTAGCTTTCTATCAAAAAAATATCCCATCTGAAGGATTAAGCTGTGAGAACGGTTTCTTCCACAAAAATGTGTTAAACGTTGTGAATTTTTTTTATAGGAGCAAATATGAAAGTCAGCTATGTTTTCTATTGCAATATAAGCATATAAAAATCACCTTGTGTTTCATTCAAGTATTTAGCTTTATTTCTGCAGTAAAATAAACCGTAGGAAATCTATTGGTGTCTATCTAATCTATGTGAAATCTCTAACTATACAGAAAATATTATAGATGACTTGAAAATCTCTGTTGCACCTTTAAACCAGATTTGGGGTTAATGCGCAATAGGGGTTCCTTCTTAGGTGGATGATTGTCAAAGGTCATATGAGGGTCATGTCAGACTGCCATCTGCCAAGGGGGGTTTACTGCAATAAGTTACTTGCGTATTTTTTTTCAACTATTAATAGTAAATATGAGGCTATTTTGGTCAAAACACATGCACAGGCATTCAAAAAAACTATTATAGTAAAATAGTGAGGCTATTTTGTCAAAAAAGACATCAAGGCTTCAACAGGGGGGGGGGGTGATGTATTGACCATCCTCTCATCCAAAATATTGGGGAGTATATATACCCTCATTCTCCCGGGATTGACGCCTATGATTGTTCTGTGCGTGGGGTTCAACGGAAAGTTTCTGATTTTGCACTGGTCTAAAGGTAGTTTCTATACAAAAAATATCACCATCTGAAAAGGATTAAGATGAGAAAGAGAACGGTTTCTTGCCCACAAAAATTGTGAAATTTCTAATTTCGTCATTTATAGGAGCAAAATATGAATTAAGCCTATGTTTTCTATTGCAATATAAAGCCATATACAAATCACCTTTTGTTTTCATTTCAAGTTATGGAGCTTTATTCTGAGTAATTAAAAGTTAGGGATCTATTGAGTGTCTAATCTATGTGAAATCTCTAACTAGCACAGACAAATTATAGTTGTGACTTGAAGAAATTCTCTTGTTGCACATTTAAACCAGATTGGGGTTAATGCGCAATAGGGGTTCATCTTATGTGGATGATGATGTCAAAGGTCATCTGAGGTCATGTCAAGGAATGCCATCTTGCCAAGGAGGTGGTAATGCACTTAAGTTGACTTGCAGTATTTTTTTAAATTTATATGTAAACATATGAGGCTTATTTTTTGGTCAAAAAAAATGCACAGGCTACTTCAAAAACTATATATGTAAAATATGAGGTATTTTGGTCAAAAAAGGACACATGCCAGGGCTTCAAACAAGGGGGGGGGTGATCGATTACGATCCCTCTCATTAAAATATTGGGGAGTATATATACCCTCATTCTCCCGGGATTGACGCCTATGATGTGTTTGTGTCGTGTGTTCAGTGAAGTGTTAAACCATGCATGTCATATCACAAGATTACGTCCTCTCATTACAATATCCGAAGGATTGTTGAGTCGTTTGTTAGGAACGTGTAGATTTCCTCACAGGATGGCTCACCTCATCTGGATTCACATAGGTTTCTCTGCAGTTTGATGAAAACAATGCTTTGGCCAAAATTGGTTATTAAAAATCTCAATATTTGGAAATTGTTGCCACATCCCCACCCAAAAAATTTTCACTTTGTGCCCCCCCCCCCCCCAATGAAGAGGGCACTGCCCTGTACATACATGCCACAGTAGGGATGCCCCAAATCTCTTGTTGCACCTTTATCTGACTAAAACCCCATATGAATTAAAAAGTACCTTTTATTGTTTAAGAACCAATTTTGTAATTATTGGTCAAATTTCAAAATGTTTGACGGAACATCCCTAGTTTTGTATGCTTCAGGAAGTTTTCACTCTTTAGAGACGCTTTGCTATGTACTACATATAAAGTGTATACTATATAATGTGATCAAGCAAAATGATCTGAAGTCGGGCTATTTTGATTTTTACTTTTTTCAGTAACCAGGAGTTTGCTTAGAAGTTCCCATTGAAATTGACCAATTAATTCCGAAGATTATCAGTTGAAGGGTGCCAAAACAATAGGAAAAAAAAAACAAAAGGCAATTTCTCTTTTGTTTGCGCTATATATCAAAATCAAGATTGTGACTTCAGACTCATTTTGCTTGATTCATCACATCGGCAGAGCAAAGTAATACAGATTTGGATAACAACAAAATTATTTGTACCTCCCATTCAACAGTTATCACAATATTGATTAGGCCCCGGTGAGAAAAACTCTCATGTCTCCTGTTGATATTTTCCTATAGATTCTCAAATCAACAAATAAGCCAGGAAATATTGTTTTACAATTTCGCTTGTGGATTTTCAGGATATTGAGCAAATGTCACAAAATGTTCTAAGATGCGATTGATTAGGGTTATCTTGTCTATGAAAAAGTTATAGTAGCATTAACCAAGAAAATTTTGAAGTTGAATTTCTACAATGAAATTGTTTTCATTGAAAAGATAATTATTAAAACTTAAAAAATGAGGGGTCACTATGCGAGTGCAAATATTGAGCAAGTTAGTTATGTACAAAAAACGGGTCATGAATTTCTGTGATGAAAGTACACTGCAAAAATGTCACAGCAGCATGATTCTTTAGCCTTGGTAAAGTGGGACTCAGATTTTATTGTTTTTATTTAGAAATACTGAGGCACAATAATGTCACGAAGTACAAGCTTGTTAGTGTCAAATAGACCTAACAGGGAATTCATCTTCAGCTCTATTCACTGTGCACTCAACTTGAGACCAAGGGTCCTGGGTTCGAAGTCCTAGTGTTGGCAGTAGGGCCGAGAAATAGTCCTGTGACAGTGCAGCACCACACCTCTTTTTCTGGGGGGGGGGGCAAATGGGGCACAAAGTGAATTTTTTTTTGGGAGAAAAAGTGACAAATTCGGCAGGGGGGTGCTAAATATCACAAATTTGGAGGAGATTTTTAACCAATTATTTTGGCCCCAAATCACTGATTTTTGCCAATATTTGTGCTATTTGTCCCTAAATCACTGTTTGCAAAAAAACCAAATGTCATTTTCTTTTGGCAGGGGCAATGGTCTAATGCCCCCCAGTCTAATATACAGTTACTGTGGAGTGTTGTGTATAAGCCACTACATTGTATAGGGTCCTTTTGCAGAAGGCCAAATTATTAGTAATGGACTTGTGTTTGCCCTCCTCCTCGGTTGGATTCTGAAACTCTTTGCAAAATCGCCCCATTTTGGACAAGTTTAGCATTTCAGCACCCAGTAATTTTGACATTTTTAAATCCTGGATCTGCCCCTGTGGTTCCCCTGAAAATTTCAGCTATTTCTCTGCAAGTGACCCTGCTGGGGTATACCCCGGGATTGTAATCGCTGATAGCACTCTAATAGTGCACTTTAAGCAATAACAGCACATTTTTTGAAGAGCGTCCCCCAAGTTTTACAATTTGATATTTATTTGCACAGTTTTATGCTGGGTAAGTGTCTAGGAAACTAGTACTGTGACGGAATCTCCAAAATGCGTATTATAGTATTTCAGGCTCCATAAAAAAAAAAATTTGAATCACGTCCCCGGCCCGCATGAATTTAGGCTGCCGCATCAAATATATTTTTTTCTTTCCCCGATAGATTCGTAAAGGATCCAATTAAAACCTGTCACATGATTTTTTTTTTTTCAAAAATATGTTGCCCACATTGAATAATTATCTTATTTATACTAAATTTAGGGATTTAAAGGATTGTTCACATGGGAATCCATCGTCATGGACATTCCACATGAGACCAATCATTTCTGTCTTTAAGTGGTATTATTTAGGTTCATTTCTGAACTCTGAAGTTTGGTTTGTACTTGATTTTTGTAGCTGGGGTAAAACTGTTAACTATTATCAATTTTTGTTGGGAAGCCATCACTAAATATTACGACAGAGTTTTATGCAATGAGCGTCATGGACATTACGCAGAAAACCGTTTTTGCACACGATCAAATTTCAACTCAAACACTCTGAATTTAGAGTTCATTTCAATTGCAAATCATTATAGTGTTTAATGGGGAGAGTCAACTCTACAAGAATATTAAAACCAATTGTAACAGTATCTTCCACAATTAGGTAGGTCACTCAAGCACGTCATGGACATAACTTTTGCGTCAATGGACATTACGCTCCATACTAATATCTCTTCTACTTTTTTGCTTAACTTAAATCTGCATGTGTCCCATTGGTAAGCTATGGTAACAGTGTGATGCAATTACACTTAAACTAAAAGTTCGTAAATCCATTGTATTTATTATGATATCCTTATACACTGTACCAGCAAGTTTTTTCTATGTCGATGAGAATGAAATCACGATAAAACCAAATAAGTTACAACAATTTGAAAATTTGTACAACTCATAAAGACCCCAAACTGTTTTACATAATAATCTTACATTTTCCTTAATTTTTACATTTTGACCAAAAATATTTCATTGCTTTTATCTCCCTGACAGATTTTGAAAAACAGTTACCAGCAAACTTCAAGCTTCTATTTGAAACCAAAATTTGTCTTGTTAAAAAAACCCTCCCGCTTGCACTAGGGTTACAGCAATCAAAGATGGTATTGAGTTCTGTGTATTTTTTAATATCAGGAAGTTACGTTTTCTTATCGTATGGTGATTTGGTAGTGGGTAGGGGTGGGTGAATACTTTGTGTATCCATTCATCACCAAACCTGTGATAATACCCTTAACCTAAATTCATCTTCGATTTGATTGGAAATAAATATAGCCAAAAGACACATTGCCTTTATAGATTTTCATTCGATTGTCTTTTCACACTACTTAATAGTATCATTAGTGAATACAGGGTTTGCTTGTATCCCTTAGAAAGCAAATCTGAGGTGTGATGGGAATGAGATGGGGTGCTGGGAAGATGGGAAGATGGGGTTTGGGAAGGGATGGGTGTTGGGAAGGGTGAGATTGGGTGTTGGGAAGGGGGAGATTGGTGTTGGTGGGGAAGGGGAGATAGTGTTGGGAGATTGGGGTGTATTGGGGAAGGGGGGATGGTTGTTGGAAGGGGAGATGGGTGGTTTGGTACTGGGGATGGTGTGGTGTGGGGTGTGGATATGTGTTGTGGAAGGGATATTTTTTTGGTAAGGGGAGATGGGTTTTGGGAAGGGGTATATGGGTTGGAAGTGAGATGGGAATTGGGAAGGGGTTTTTTGGTTTTGGTAATGGGAGTTTGGTTGTTTGAAAGGGAGTTTGGAGATGTTAGTAAAGTTAGTTGTGGTGTTTGTGATGGGGATAGGTTTGTGTTGTAAGTGAGTTTTTATGTTATAATTTAATCTTTTTTTGTTTAGCATAACTATGGGTGTTGAGAAGGGCAAAGTATTTGTTGTTGGTGTATGGAAATCAGTTTTTTTTTGTTAATGGTAATATTTTTTGTTTTTTGATTAATTTAACTATGGCTTGTTTGTAAGGGAAATAATGGGGCGTTGTGAAGGGAAAGATTGGGTGTTGCAATAAAGGGAATGATGGGGGCGTTGGGATGTTGTGTATGGGACGGCACATGTATGATGCGTCAAGTGCTGCAAACACTTTGCAGATCTACTTAGTAATCATAGTTTGATGTCTCTCATTGGTTGATATATTACATGCCCACTACACTCTGAGCCTGAGTTGCATGCAACTCAAGGATTAAAAGGTGGGTCATACCATTGCTCTAAATGGTTGAAAGTTGTGGCCCAATGTAATGCGTCATGGCCATTACAGTGTATCACAATGTAATGTCCTGACGCAAATTTAATGTCCATGACGCTCATTTGCATATTTGCAGGTGCGTTAGGATTTTTTATTAAATTCGCACCTGGACCAACCTCATTATGGCTGGCTAACACAGACCCATTTTCACTCCGATGAAAATGCTAAAACTTTCTGATATTTATCTTTTCCAAATGGGTATTTTGATTATGTACCAAATTACCATCACCCTCTACTACCTCCAGGCCTACTTGAATCCAACGTGTTTAAAAGAAACGAACAGATCCAGACATACGAAAACTAGCCACGCTTCGGATTTTCACCTTAATCCTACAAACATAAATGTGAGCTGAGAATACTATTAAAACCCAAGGGTGCTCTACTGTGAACAGTTATAGATGTCTCCATCAAAAATTGTCATTCACTCTCATCCTTTAAAACATTTTTTAAACATTCTTATTAACTCTTAACCAGGCTTATTGATTTTTTCTGTGTTCTTTATTACGTGCATTTATATCGACCGTCCCATCTCTATTAGTCATTGCTGTCACCATCCCCCTTTCAAGGTCCAGTTTTTGGTGGCTTGTTTTGTCCCTTGTCTAGTGAGTGTGTTTTATGTGTTTTGGTCTTGTTATTCCACTGGACATATTGGTTAAGTTGCCTGAATACTATTTATATTTTGTATATACACTTACAGTTTTTGTAATAAGCTAATTTAATTTGTTAATTTTTTCTATATAAGTACAGTGTGCTCTTCATTGCCTCCTTATTCATCTTTCATTGGTCATGCCTAATTGTTATTTATTGGGTATGTAGGTCCAGGTTTATATCCTTACACATAAATTGTACTATACTTTATTTTTTTTGTTTTTTCTAAATGAGGGCATTGCGATCACGCTATGCGTTTAGCAATGCGTCCGTCAGTCTAATTTATTTTGTACAGATATTTATGCTTGTAGCATTTTTTTTTTTACACTCGTATTAGTATATTGATTATATTATATTGTTAATCTGTATTGTAAACTGATGTTGATGGACAAAAAAATGAATGAAGAATGAATGAATGAATTTTTTTTCTGCTCAAGGGATTTCTTTTGTTGATTTAAACTAAATAGGATTTGAAGTATCAAAATTAATCAGTTTTACTGTGGAGAAAACAAATACTAATTAGCATAAAATGTCAGGACATTACATTTAATGTTAAGTCAATGGAGGAAAATTACAATAGCTATAAACCACCTTCAAAAAATTAAGTAATGGCATTATGGAAACAGGGAAATGACTAAATTAAGTTTAGATATGAATGCCCAGAAATTATTCTTCACTTATCAGTGGAAAAGAATTTTTCAATTTTGGATGCCAGGACCACTTTCGTGGAATCGCCCCACCCACATGTTGAATTTTTTTCAGATTTGTTGAGTCATTTGCCATAGGTAAAACATTCTTCTATTGAAGGCTATTGGAAGCAAAACTTAATCTAAAGACTTAAAACAACCATTACACCTACGCATCAATGGCCCAGTGAGCAGGGTCCTCGCTTCTCCTGTTCTTCGAAGGGGTGAATCGAAACAAAAGTAAGTGAACACATTGACAAAATCTATCATGATATGTAATTATTTTCATCATATTTTCATTAGAGTACAAACTATTGGAATGAAGTCTGGTAATATTTAATGTTTATAAAGTTGATCCTATGTAATAGGAATTATTCCCTCGCAATAGGTCCAAAATAATCGCAGGGCATATGGCATGATACTTCAATGTTTTTTTAAAATTTACCTGCGCACTATAAAACCCTGAGTAAAGTCACTTCTACAGCGAATGTATAGTTCGATCGAGGTAAAAAAAAGGCCCCTCCCTCTCAAATTTTGAAAGTCCTCCGGACTGATCAAAACAATTTTTTATGGGGCCCTTATCATAAAATAAGCGATTCTGTAATTGAATTGGGATTCCAGATTGGACTAATGGCGAGCTGGAGATGCTTTAGGGACATATAATGGCAGGAAAAAAACTGACATAATTGAAAAGGACCCTTACTAAATCCACTCCACGAGGTTGGAAACAATTTGGATGTTTACATTCTGTAAAAAACAGTTAAAAACAGAAGTGCAGTGCAGTGTGTGATTTTCAATAACTTAATTTCCAAAGAGTAACACAATGCACAGCAGAATGGGATACACAGCCAGAGGAAGTTCCGTAACCCCTGCAGATAAACCTGACACACCTTTTTCTGACAACTTATCAGTATGAATCGGAACACAGTTATAGCGGGTCAGAAAAAAGTGTGTTAGATGGGTCAGGTTAGGAAACTTCCTACACAGCATATGATTGTAGTGATTCGTTGTACGATCCCACTCATTCCTGATCATGAATGCACACTGACTCATGGACTGCAGGGCTGACATGACTGGTGGTAGCTAGCTGCCTAGCAGAAGGCGGTGATCATGGTGTCCCAAATGCCAAAGACAATTTCGATATCGAGGTATAGCGCCACCATTTTCGATAAGCTATAATTATGCATAAACGCATTCATGACGTAATAACAGGAGGAGGAGATGATGTAGCGTAATAGCGCGACGCACTGGCGAAACAACTATAAGTACAGTTTCTGACAGATCAGGGTGCAGTACGCATCCTTCTCTGATCGAGTGTCCTATCAGATTTATTTAGGATCCCTGCTATAAAATCATATTCTTCATCTGGGACAGAAGACCAAAACACCACGATGTGCGTATCCTCCCTTACCGAACTTGAAGGCCCTTCACTAGGCAGTTCGACAAAGCAGGTGCATAAGCAGTCTTTTTTAAGCAGTCAATTCAAGTAGTCGAAAATAGATGTTCATATGAGGTACATATATGTTATAGGCATTCGAAGGCTTATGACAAAGCCTTCGCAGCTCTATAGGCAGTCGAGGTTCTTCCCACAGCCAAGTGAACATGCAAATTAGCTAAGCCTTCAGTAGGGGACTGCCTATATGAAGCCTAAAAGAAGTTCGACTACCCTAGCCTACGCAGCCCTATATAGGCAGTAACTGGCATACGAAGCTCCTAAGAAGCAGCGACTGACTATCCTACGAAGCCCTATATAAGCAGTCGACTGCTTATATAAGGAAGCCCTATTTAAGCAGTCAACTTACATCTCCGAAGCTCTATATTCTGGATTGCGAAAGGTAGTTTTTTATAGGTATAGTGAACATGTAACACAGTGCATTTATTGGACATAGAGCGTGAGGTG